>VOPJ01009178.1:0-61284 GCA_014673585.1 Semibalanus balanoides
ACATTGGGTAGCTGCAGACGTGATGACCTGGTGTGTATGTCTGGAAAAATAAATGTCATTGAAATAATAATTTATTTTTGATTTGGTGCAGGTCCTCTCAGATGTCATAAGCGTTACCCTAATTTCGGCGGACCCTGTAGGTCTAATATTACAAATCTGAGAACGTTGGAGAACGTGTCCCCTACCTCCAAAGCCTGCATGCCGATTGTTACCACTGAGCCGCATCTGGGGTTGCCGATTGTACCACTGAGCCGCATCTGGGGTTGCCGATTGACACTGAGGCCAGGCATCTGGGTATGCCAGACACTTGTTACCACTGGCATGCCGTCAAGTCGGGGGGTTGCCGATTGGTACGACCACTGGAGAGCCGCATCTCGGGGTAAGCTCATCCGGTAGCTACTGACCAACTCAGCCACCACACACAGTGTCGAAGGCCGGGGCTCAGGCGCTCCCAATCTGAACTCAGCACACGAGCCGCGCTGACCGCACAATGTGGCACTTACGCCACACACCGCCGCGATTGTCACCGGTAATTTCTGTCCAGAGCGCAGTCAATGTCACCCACCCCTGCCGTGTCCCGCGCGGTTCCAGTCACCGGTCCGATCACCGGTCATCTGCGCGGTCATCGGTCATCCGGAGACGACTGTCCGGCGGCGGACCGATCGTCTTTGCATCGTCGGCTGTCTCGATGCACGATCAACAGCTTCATTCGTCAGCCAAATTGACGTGTTTCGGCGGCGGCGGCCCGCAGGTCATCGCGATGGAGGCCGCGCGGCTGACCACTCCAGGCAGATTGGTGGCGGCTGGCGGTGGTATGGAGAGTGTTGCAGCAGTCAGCAGGGTGGTGAGCGCGCCAGTTCTCTGCCCACACTGCTAGGTTGCGGATCTTTTGCTGGACTTGTCTGTGATTCTGCTATGCTTGAAATGTCGAACACCTTTTCTTAATGCGAATTGGCGTCTGTTCAGCTCAATTCGGGATATCTCATTTGAACCTACAGCAGACATAACTGTATTACATATATGCATCTCACATCGGCGTAACACACTCCCGCGGGCCGCGGCAAAGGGCATTACAAATCGAGAGTGCACGGTGCACTGCCGATTTGTAATGCCCTTTGCCGCGGGAGTGTGTTACGCCGATGTGAGATGCATATATGCCAACAGCCAAACAGTATGTCTGCTGTCGGTTTAAATTAGAAAGGCCGAATTGAGCTGAACAGACGCCGATTCGCATAAAGAAAAGATGTAGTAGTCAGTCGTCAGAAATGAAGATCCCTCATATCAGGTAGCTATATGATAAGTTCCGGCCAGGATAAGAATCGAACCCATTACCTACTGTGACTTCATAAGCAGTTGTTATAACCAACCGAACCATCGGGCCAAATTGAAACTCCCGCAGCACTGGCCACTGCTTAAAAGTATTTAACCCTCGCCTTACGGGAAACGTTTATCACCTTCGCCGTACGGGGCTAACAGGCCCCCTGTTATCTTCCAAACTAAGCAACATAGAGCAACGTGGAAAACAGCATCATGTTACCTGTCATGTGAGGAATGTAACAGTATACATTTTTTAGGTTTCAGGTGAACGGGTGACCTTCCAGGTCAAGTGAATGACCTAAGATCGACCACGTTAAAAAATAGCGAGTTTGCTTTGACCTTTTGTATTCTTTGTTAAAGAAGATATAGAATTGATGTGGTAGAAGTACTGAATGTTTCACGTTGATAGCGCAATTGTGTTTTGAGCCATCGCCAAAAAACTCGTCAAATGGGCAATATTTAACCCCCACCTCCCCGCACAAGCGTGGGTTAAAAGGCAAGTGGACGAGAAATGCAGGGGAAAATAATACGACATCAATGACAATCGACGACAACTTTGAGAACGTTTAAGCACCCATGGTCACACGTGTAGATCTTGGCAACAAGAACAGATCTGCCGATACGCGAAATTGCAGGGCAGTAGCTTTAAACATGATTGCTGTCAATTAAACGAGCTTGGCCACCAGACTATCAGTTTTCGGATTGCATTTTGATTATTATGTTGCTATTGTGCGGTCTGTTAAAGCTTAGCTGATTTATGTGTAAAAACCGTGTGTAGTGACGTCACTAAATTTGCTATATCTCAAAAATTTATCAACAAAATTGCTTCATTTTCGCACAAAAGACGTGAAATTAATGTAGGGTAAGGTACCCAAAGTTTCACGTTGATAGCGATAATGGTTTTTGGGTTATAACTAAAAAACGGCAGGGGGCGTTAAAAAAACGGCGTGGGCCTTTAAGAACGGCAGGGTTTAACCCCGCGCCCCCTCTGGGGATTCCGCGAAACGCGCCCCCGGTTCTGGGGGCAGATTTCTGCCCCCTCTTATCTTCTGAACCACATGACCGTTAGCGAGACGCGCAATTAACGGCAAATCGAAAGGCTCATTGCATTACGCACCCAAAGCATTCAACGTGAATTTTCGAAATAAGTCACACATGCTAAATGTCAAGTGTCAAGGTTCCAGGTAAAAGGTCATCAAAAATGGAGATATTTTAGATTTGTGTGATATTTTTTCTTATCCAAAGCCTTTAGATTGTAACTAATATGAGCACAAAGTGCCTCAAAGGTATAATGAAACTCCTGCATTAAGCCAAAAGTGAAAATTTAAGCAAAGGTCAAGGTACATATAACCCCGGGGTTCCCCCACACAAAAGGTCACTGATGGGCAAGAGTTTTTACGAAAGTCATGTGCGACATATGTTTTAATAGGTTCCTTTACACGTGTTATTCGATCTCAATATAAGCCGTTTTGACCATCTGACACCGTGAAAGGTCATATGAGGTCAAAAAGTCAGGTCATATGAGGTCAAATGTAAAATGTTTTTTTATACAATTTATTTGTCCAGTTTTGTCTCAGAAAACAGCTGTGCTATTTATTGCTGTCTCTATCTGGTCAAAAAAATATTTCAAAAAAAGCTATTTTGCAAAAATGCACGATCATGGTTATTACACTTGGGGAGTTCATTAAGTCAGTACAAAAATTCAGATATATGGTTTTGGAAATTTGGTGGGTTTTGTTTCTCCTTAGGTCCTTACATATATTCCGTTTTTTAAATTATTTTTGAAATTTTTGTTTTGTGAGAATTTTTCTGAAAAAATGGATTTTGGGCGTCATAAAACTCGAAATTTTGCAAAAATCTGAGATAAGCCATTTTGAAGCCATGCAATTTCCCACCTTTTTGGTGGTTAATTTTGTATAATGCTTGCTTATCTCATCTTTTTATACGACCATTTTCAAACATTCATTCGTTTTCCACCATAAATGGCATGACATGACGTCATCAAAAGGTCATTTTCTTCCAAAGTTAATATTAAATCCAATTTCATCAAAAAAAATTGGAGAAGATGTCAATTGATGTGGGATAAGGTACTGAAAGTTACACGTCTTGTACCGTCATGGTTTCTTGAGTTATTGAGACATCCGGGGGAGGGGGGCAGAATATTGCCCCCCCCCAGCGCGGGCGCGGGGTTAAACGGCCCCCCCCCCCGGCCCCGTCAATGCCGGGTTAGGCGCCGCCCCCGGACGAAGCCTGGCTACGCGCCTGGTTCAAAAGCCTCCCTGAGGATCCTGGTCCAACTCCAATCCAGCTCATCAAAATTTTAAGTAAAAAAGAGACATCACAAAATAAAGTGGCCGAAATCTGTAGTTTTTCATATCCATTTTGGGGGGCCTTTCAACGCTCGGGAAGGGCCCTTTGAGGTGCCGGCGCCGCCCTCCTCCTGGACGAAATCCTGGCTGCGTGTCTGGACGCCGCACACCTGTTCTCGTCCATGCAGCTACTCAAGACGCAGTCAGCCGATGTGCAGGAGGTGTCAAAGGACGTCGAGAGAAACGTCTACTTTGTGCATTCTGATAACGTGATGGTGGCGATGGATGGTGAGGGACCACTACACATTGTAATAAATGCCGGGTAAATAGTATGTAGGTATTAGAGTTTACGTCAGTCCCCCCCCCCCTCAGTCAAATTTCCGTAAAACGGTTCCGGGATACATGCATACCTACCACTGCTCAGTCAATTTTGCCACCCCTGGCAAAAATATGTGGCGCCGCAGTGCCGCACTTATCACGCATCACTCACCTAGGGTCAGATCGAATACTATAGTTTCTTTCGCTGACCGCTAGAGGAGCTAAAAGCAGTCTACATTATGCTCCAGCTGAGGTTTACGCTCTTCAATTTATTACGACAGTGACCGGTGTCAAATTTTAACCGCGGATCAACACGTAATTGATCATTGTGTCATTTAAATAATTGATATGTATTGCTAGACACTGGATTTGTTTTCAAAAGCTGAACACGGATCATTTTACCATGCAAACTTGTTTTTCCTTCCCATCAAAGGAGCCAAGGTCTGATGGGTCTCGAAACAACATCGTAAGTGAATCAGTGTGCGTGCAGATTCCCAGATACATTCCAGTGACGTGTTCAGATACAAAACGTGGCGAGGTGTCGTGCTGTTTCCGGTGGTCATGTGTTGGTACTTGGTTTCACATCAATTATCGGAATCCGAGCTATAGTAGGATGTCGATCCCGAAAGGTCGAACTCGTAGACGCGTTAGAGCTAGTAATAATTGAAAACTTCTATGAGGAGGCATGAAATGCTCAGTACTGACAGACAAAAAAAAATGCATTAATGTTGTTTTGTTTTTGTGTATTATTAACAACTGTACTCTTTGGTTCAGGACAATGTAAGCCAGACATAATTTTAAAATAGCATTGCCTGGAGATGAGCTCACACACCACAGTATATCTAACTTTGAGCCCATCGCAGTTACGTAGTTCGTCTCCCAAATGTCAAGCCGAAATTAAAAATGAGTACCATGTGATAATCAAGACACAACATATCCAGCCACATAATAACATTACCGTGAACCAGATTCATGCTCGCCACATATCCCACCAAACACCACGGTCATCACTTTGAAATGACCACCGCTGTCAATGAAATAACCACTGGGTTCCGGGAACAACCAACAAGTAAACAGCTTACAGCAACACTTGGTTGCATTTCCCCGGTACCCGACATGGTATGAAAATATCTGGTCCAAAAACCCAAACCATAAATAACCATCCCTAAAACAGTCGCTCGCATCGCCCTACTTTTTCTTTCCCTTCTTGCCGGACTTGGGCGCCGCCTCGTTGGGGTCACGACCCTCGGCCACGCACAGCTGCTTCTTCAGGTCAAGCAGGATGACCACCTGCGCGGTGACCTGCTGCTTGTCGGCACCGGACGCCTTCACACTGCGCACCAGCTCACCCTGCTTCTCCACCGCCGCGGTCAGCCGCGCCGCCTCTGCCGGGTCAGCACCGCCGGCAGCGGGCGCTACCGCCGCCGCCGGAGCGGGCGCTACCGCCACCGCCGGAGCAGGCGCTACCGCCGCCGCCGGAGCGGGCGCTACCGTCGCCGCTGGAGCTGCCGCTGCTGCTGACGAGGCGCCAGCTAGCTGCTTTTTTAAGTCCAGCAGGATCTTCACCTGGGTCTGTACTTCGTCCTTGGGCGCTTTGGCAGCCTTCAGCTTGCGTACGACATCGCCCTGTTTCGCGACCTCTTGTTCGAGTTTGGCCACGTCACCGTTACTGGCGGCGCCCGCGCCGTCCCCAGCCGCTGCTGCCGCTGCTGCTGCTGCTATCGCGTCCGTCAGCTGCTTCTTCAGGTCGAGAAGCACCTTCACCTGCGTCTGCTACTCATCTTTCGGCGCGCTTGACAGCCTTCAGCTTTGCGTACGACATCGCCCTGTTCGCGACCTCTTGTTCGAGTGAGGCCACCGTCACCGTTAACTCAGCGCCCCCAGGGACCGCTGGCTGCTGACTTGGCTATCGCGTCCGTCAGCTGCTTCTTCAGGTCGAGAAGCACCTTCACCTGCGTCTGTACCTCATCTTTCGGCGCCTTGGCAGCCTTCAGCTTGCGTACGACATCGCCCTGTTTCGCGACCTCTTGTTCGAGTTTGGCCACGTCACCGTTACTGGCAGCCGCCCCCTCGACCGCTGAGCCTCGCCTGCTGCTATCCGTCCGTTCTCAGTCTGCGCTTCTTAAAACGGATACGCGAGAGAGGAGCCGCACACTTCACTCGCGTCTAGGCCTACCTCATCTTTCTGCGACCCATGGCCGCCTTCAGCTTGAGCGCACGACATCCGCCCCTGACTTTGCCACTTTCCTGCAGAGTCGGGCAGCGTGCCGCAGATACCCACTGCCCCCCGCCTTTCGCAGTGCCTGCTGCTGCCCCTGGTACTTCTGACGCAGCTCCTCGATGCGCTCTGCAGCTATCTTCTCGAAGAGCGGCGCCGGATCGCCTATCTGGTGTCCGGCCGGCAGCATGCAGACGAAGGTGTCGGCCAGGACGTTGACGCTGGCGGGGGCGTTCAGCTGGCGCTGGATGGTGGCCGACGTCTGCGGCATGTACGGCTGCAGCATCACGGACAGCAGACAGCTGATGTTGGCAGAGAGCGCGATCACGGTGCCGGCGCGCCGCTGATCCGCCTCCGAGCCCTTCACCAGCACCCACGGCTGGCTCGCCTGCATGTACTGGTTGCCGCGCCGCGAGATGTTGAGGATGTGCCGGATAGCGTCGCGCAGCGTGGCCGCCTCGAGGAGCGCCAAGTAGCGGCGCAGTTCGCGCGCGATCTGACCAATGAGCTGTCGCTCCTCGGCCTGAATGTCCATCTCCGGCACCTTCCCGCCGAAGCAGCGCTGGCAGAACGACAGCGAGCGGTTGACGAAGTTGCCCAGGTTGTTGAGCAGCTCAGAGTTGTTCTTGGTCATGAGGTCGGTCCATGAGAAGGCGGCGTCCTGGTTCTCGGGCCGCACGTACAGCAGGTAGAAGCGCCAGATGTCGCTGGGAATGCCAGTGTCGCGAGCGTCGTTGCCGAACACGCCGACGCCGCGAGACTTGCTGAACTTGCCGTCCTCGTAGTTAAGGTACTCGGTAGCGATCAGGTGCGTGACCATGGTGTAGGGCCGGCCGGTGGCCAGCTGACACGCCGGGAACACCACCGCGTGGAAAGGCACGTTATCCTTGGCCATGAACTGGTAGTAGGTGACGTCGCGCGGCGCCTGCCACCAGCGGCGCCACTCGGCCGTGTAGCGCGCCGTCATGCTGATGTAGCCTATTGGCGCGTCGAACCACACGTAGAACACCTTGTCCTCGTAGCCGGGCAGCGGCACGGGCGTGCCCCACCGCAGGTCGCGCGTGATGCAGCGCGGCTTCAGGCCGTCCCGCAGCCACGAGTGGCCGATGACGCGCGCGTTGGCCGACCACTGCGGGGAGGAGGTCTTGAACCAGGCGTGCAGCGGCGCCTCCACCTTGGGCAGGTCGAGGAAGACGTGCCGACTGCTGCGGATCTCGGGAGGCGCCGAGCACAGCTTGCAGCGCGGCGACTTGAGCTCCACGGCGTTGATGAGCTTGCCGCATTTGTCGCATTGGTCTCCACGCGCGTCTTCGTAGCCACAGAGCGGACATATGCCCTCCACGAACCGGTCGGCGAGGAATCGCTCACACTTGCCGCAGAACAGCTGCTCCATGACGTCCTCTAACGTAAACCCGTTATCGTGCACCGCCTTGAAAATGTCCTGCGCGATCTCCGTCTGCTCCTTGGTGGTCGTGCGGCCGAAGTGGTCGAAGCTGATGTTGAACCAGTCATAGATGCCACTGTGCAGCTCGTTGTACTTGTCGCAGATCTGCTGCGGCGTCAGGCCCTCCTGGATGGCCTTGGTCTCAGTGGCCGTACCGTACTCGTCCGTACCGCTCACGTACAGAGTGGTGTAGCCGCGCAGCCGGCAAAAGCGGGCGAACACGTCTGCAGACAACACGCAGCCGATGATGTTGCCCAGGTGGGGGACGTTGTTGACGTACGGCAGAGCTGACGTGATGAGTATGTTGCGCGTGCCCTCCTGCGGCAAGACAGGGCACCTTCCGCTCGCGCGGAGCCGGCACAGAGTCCGGTCCAGCGAGGAAAGCCTTCACCGCGGCGTCCACCTCTTCAGTCGATATGGCTTCCTCCGGCTCTCGCTCTGCCGCGGTGTCAGCCGGACCGTTCTGCGCAGGCGCCGGCTTGCCCTTCGCCGGGGCCCCCTTACCGCCCTTGGCAGAGGCCGGTTTCCCCTTGGCAGCGGCGGTTTTGGTCTGATCGCCGCCAGTGTCACTCTGTCTGGAGGCCGAGCCAGTCTGGGCCGTGTCCAGTCCGATCACGGGCAGATTCGTGGCGAGCACGGCAGCGCGGCCCGCCTCCACCGACTTCCCGGCGTACAGCCGCTGCAGCGCCGCGCTGCAGGGCGCCGTCTTGGCCACGGTCTCCAGCCGGGCGGCGAGCGGCGGCGGCGGCGACAGATACTTGCCGCCGTCCAGCGCGAGCAGCGGCTGCAGCGAGGACCAGACGACGGCCTCGGCGGCGGCCGGCAGCGGCCCGGCGTCCGCCAGCTTCTGCAGGGCGGTGGTGAGTGCAGCGGCGGCAGCCGGGTCGGCGCGGCCGGCCAGCGCCGCCTGCAGCCGGCGCAGCGCCAGCGGCTGCAGCACGCGGCCGTCCCAGCTCAGCCACGGCTCCAGGTCGGCGTCGCCAGCGGCAGAGAGGAGGTGACGCGCCGCGGCCGAAGGAGAGAACAGCACGCAGCCATCAGCGGTACGCAGCACAGGCAGGCCAGCCAGCGAGCAGCGCCAGACAGGGTCGTCTCGGCTGCTGGGTGTCCGGACTGTCAGTTGGCAGCTGGCCAGCTCAGCTGCCACCAGTACCTTCAGCGACACAGGGTGGAACTCTGGTGCTACCAGGACATCTCCTGTGCCAGCCATTCTGGCAGCTGGAATGAAAATGAAAAGGTTCATTACTTTTCTTTAAAAGGTTGTCACACTATGCAAATATATCAGCATACAGCTGAGATAATTGTTCTGGATATTCTGCTCCACATGATGACAATTGTATATAGGTGCTGGTCACAGAAAGCAAAACAAGGCAAAGCAAATTAAGCCAAGCCTGGCTCTATGTTATAATAGTTAGGGTAGACAAACAGAACTCCAGTCTCCATACGTGTCCTATCACCAGACATTTCATGCCATGTGTGATGTAGGTGTTACTGATACACTGCATCAACAATAGCATGCAAAAGTTCAGGGTAAATATGCGTCAAGGGTTAGGTACATTTGATTAGGTACCTTACTTCTAATATTATTATGATCAAAACTCATTTAATGATAACAGATAACATTCCTACTGTTTGATGACAGCATGACTATGGGGCTGTTCCAGCACCCACAACCAGAATAGATTTTAATCCCACTGGTTGAGGCACTGTGGAGATGAGCACGGGAACTGACAGTATATATTTCCAATGTAAGCAGCATGGACAACATGCCACTAATGCGCAAAAGTGTGCAAGAACTGTAGTCATGTACTATAAACTTTCCTCCACTGGCCTTAACTGCTCAGTGAGTGGTTAAGATTTTGCTCAAGCAGTTGAGGTTGGTAGAGGGTCAACTTATTTTAGTTGAGGCACTGGAACAACCGGTGGAGAAAATGAAGCCTTAACCGCATTAGGTTGAGGGCACTGGAACAGCCCCTGTAATACATGCATTTGAACAGCTTTAAATAAAATGGTACATTATTTCAATAAATAAAACAATTCCTACTGCCACTGCCAGTCACCAGCTGACAGCTGTCAGTGTACACGAGGCTGACACCAGGGCAAGGGTGAGCGGAGGCAGATTGCAGACAGTGCGTGGTGTTCACTGTTCATGTAAGAATTGCATAAAAAACACACACTTCACAATAAAAAATTCAGCGTAAAAAGTAAGCAAATGCAAAGAATTGATGAAGGGTAAGAGGACTTACACGGAATTGAAGACAAACGTCAGAACCAATGCCGGCAACACGCCCACCACGACGACAGAACTTCATAAGCTGCCCAAGAGATCTCGCACACGCTATTTGACATTAGCAAAAATCCGCAAATGTTTCACATGCGCCATTTATGTATTTTCATACACAAGGTGTTCATGAGCGCTGAAAGCGAAAGTTTCAATGATTTTGACCAATCAGAAGAAGCTTTGCTGTTGGGGCACTGAGCTAATCCCTGGATCTGCGTTCAACATCTACGAACTAGACAAGGGAAAGTCTATGCTCCGCTATTTATGAATCGCTGTTCACCCACGTGATAAATATCGTGTATCGCGTGTCGGAATGAAAGACCGTAAAGTTTGTGAATAAGTACTTACTCTTTGTAAAGGTATGACCTATTTTGGGGTTTCGACGGATTNACGTGCCTCGTATATGGGGCAGGTTCTGTCAAATGAGTCATCGCCACATTATCGACACTGGTGTCGAACAAACTGAGATACCACTTGAACTCCTTAAAAACGATTTGAAGCTATTGATGTATGTAACAGTATTGGAAAGTATCAATCACCAAACTCTGAAAAGTGTGCCCGCCAGGGCCAATTAGCAAAAAAGTGACAGAACGTGTCCCGGTCTCCCCTACAGTGGTCTGTGGTCAGTCATTTTTGAAGATATCGACTAAGAACTTATTACACATATTCATTGGAATTATCTCATTATTATGCATTCCGTTTTTTATAATTCGGTTTTGGAAAATTTTGGAAAAACAAAAACAAACCTGGATTTCTTAAACTTTTGAATAAAAATATATGAGATATCAGTTTGATGGCCGAGTTTATTACCTGTTATTTTGTGTGTGACAATTGCGTCTATCTTAAAAGATGTACTTTTGAAAGCATTTCCCGTAATTCCTTATTTTTCAATAAAAAACGCAGAAAATGACGATAATCTGACGTAATTTCCGCTTGACCTACCATAGCCTGATCTTTCCCCTCTGCCAAAATGTGTAACATTAATTTGAAACAACGTGCTGAAATTTTAGCGACAAAAACTCTGTTGGTTTAGGAGATATTGCAAAAGAACTGGAGGGAGGCTATAAATAGCCCCCCCCCCCCAGTAACTCGCGGGTTATTTTTTGCCATTCGACTTTTCGTCCGGCACCCGGTCAATCTAACCTCCTCCGATCTGTATTGATCTCAGAGGGACCATAATCGGAGGTTGGGAGGAGGTGCAGGTTGACCCGTTCCCCTCCCTCCCTCCCTCCGTGGCGACGCCACAGAGTGTAATACATGAATCTGAATCGCTTCGGCGCTCCCTATTTGCTCCTGGCGGGGATGACTTGCGAACCGTGTAAGCGGCCGCACTCGAGGTCAGATGAAGTCAGCGGGCCAGGCGAACCGTCCTCAGTGGTCGGGGGAAGTACGGTTTCGCTACTAAATTATGCCCGATCGGATGGTGGGGTCATGGCTCGCGCAACAAGCTCTGCTTAGCGTGGGTTCTGATCCCCAAAAATCATCCGATCATAACATTCCAACTTAATTTATATATACAAAACGCAGCCAGAAGGTTCTACAAGATGTGGTTCTTGCATAACGCAATAATCCATACTTATATGTCTGACAACAAAGTCGTCGTAAAATAAGCTAAGAGAGATACAAGTTAGCGCAAAACTATGCTTGAAATCGGGTAAATGTGTACTTTTTCTGCATCTGAGGTTTTAGATCCCATTCTCTTTCGTAATCGACCGTTGACATCCCCCTACTATCAACTTGTCGGCAAAGCCGTGCACTTGATTAGAAGAAAACAAACAAATCCTTGGATTATTTTAATTTACACGAATTACACATTTCAACGTTGATTAACAAGCGAACACAGTCGCTCGTGCGGCGTGCACGTGTAACAACAGGCCGGACCAGCACAACACCCAAATACTAGCACACGCCGTCCGCAAAAGCTCACGTCCTGCAATGGCGGACAGCAGCTGGCCACAAGCCAGCCTCCGCGACAACACAGACTCAGCGACTCAGCAACTCAGCGGTGAGGCCAGATCGGCCCGTCCTCTCCGATGATATGCGCACACCACACGACCCTCCCGCCCCGACGATAGTAAATCTACCGGCACGCAACACCAACGAAAACACAGCCGCATGGGTCAGGACTAGTCAATAACGCAACGTCCCATTCTCACATCACAACAGCGAACACAAACGACCGCCGGCTCACTGGACCGGCGTCACCGACCGCACCGCACTGGCCGCCCGGCCCGGGCAGTAGAACTGGGTGTGGGCCGCGTAGCTGGCCACCTGCTTGAACGCGATCTTGCAGTGGTGACAGTGCAGACTGTCGGGTGTCGGCGACTCCCCATTGGGCGCGCTGGTCGACAGGGGCCGCTCGGCGCCCGGACTGCCGGCCGGAGGCGCCGTGTCACGCCCATTAACGGCGTCCGGGGAGGTACCGGCGAGCCGCGCCAGGAGGCCGTCCGGTGTCGGACTGAGGCTGAGGCGCTCCGGGTGCCGCAGGCGCTGGTGGTTCAGCATCGTCTCCGGCACGTCCGTGTAGAAGCTGCAGTGCGGGCACTTCTCGGAGAGCCGTGTGGCCAGCGGCGAGCCGGAGCCGCGCCGCCGGTGCTCGATCATCGACGGCGCCGTGGACACGCGCGAGCGCGAGCGAGGGTGCGCCAGCGTGAAGTGCTTCAGCATCGTCTCTGGGTGGGCCGACTTGAAGGAGCAGAGCGGGCACTTCTCTGTGCGCTCCTCCCTCCCCGACTCTTCTTCATCCGAGTTGGCCACGATGCAGGTGATGAAGTTCTCCTCGGACAGGTCCGGCGACTTCTTGTCCATGAAGTGCATCCGGATGTGGGTGCGCATGCCGCGCAGCGTGTTTCCTTTGTAACCGCATAGCGAGCACTTGAAGGCCCGCACGTTGTTGTGCGTTTCCAGATGCTTCTGCGCCGAAGCAGCGGTTGGCGAGTAGACGTCACAGCAGGGGCACTTCCAGCCAGTGGCCAGCGCCGGGTGAACCCTCAGCGCCGAGCGGCGACCGGCGTCCTGCCCGGCAGCAGCCGACGCTGCCGTCGCTGCTGCCACAGCCGCGGCCGCCGCCGCTGCCATCTTGCCCGCCTCATCAGGAGTGCAGTAGTAGGCCTGGTGGGCGTGCAGGGTGTCCGGGGAGGTGAATTTGGTGTTGCATGACGCGCAGTGGAACTGGAAGCGAGCGGCGGCGGCTGCCGCCGCTGCCGCTCAAGCGGCAGGCGGCAAGCGGAGGGAGCCGTCTGCGCGAGATAAGCTCTCCGACTTCACCATCGGCGGACTCCGAGAGGGGGAGCTGCGCTCGTCACCGCTGCTACGCGTCGACGGCATGCGCTGTTTCGGCACCTCGAAGTTCTCCTGCTTGAAGAACACGGCGCTAGTGCCGGAGTCGACGCTCTTGACTGAGGCGGGTCGCGCCAGCACCGAGGACAGGACAGGAGGCAGCCAGACGTCCGATGTGCGCCCATTGGTGACAGCAGACGCCACTGGGCTGGGCGCCGCCGGCGAGCGCGCCGCCCCCGCCCCCGCCGGCGACTCGGCGGCGGCCTCTGCGGCCAGCTCGGACGCTTTTCGAAACGTCACCGAGTCGGCCTCGGAGATGGTGTCGGGCGGCTTGATCGAGATGCGGAACGACGGCTCTGGTGAGCGCGAGCGTCGCTCGGCCGTGAACGACCCGGCGCCGGAGCCGGCCGATCCGGGTCGCGGACTCGCCAGATACGTCGCCGCCGACGACGCTGCACCGGAGCGAACCGAGCTCGGCCGCGCTGGCGTCGCCGGCGTCAGCGTCGGCGCGCGCTCCTCCTCGCTCTCTGAGTCGGTCGGGGCAGCCCCCGTGCGCAGCCGCTTGATGGTGAGATCGAGCGGCGAGTCTTTCTCCGCTGCCCTCGCCCGCTTTCCGTACGCGGCCAGCCAGTCGAGCGGCTGCGAGACAGCAGCGGCCGCTGCCGCCGCCGCCGCCGCCGCCGCGCTCAGTCCCGGCAGCGGGAACGGCAGCAGGGACGGCACGGTGGACCGCGGCGTCTCGGAGCCCTCCTTGGTCATCAGATGCTGCGTCAGCTGACTCAACGGCTGCACCGTGCCGTCCGGCAGCACCACACAAGCTGTGGTCGGGGTGCTGGGAGGACACGGACTGGCCACCAGGCTGGCTCCCTGCAGGACCTGGTACGGAATCAGCAGCACCGGGGAGGTGGGCAGGGCCACCATGTGCTGCTGCGTCTCCTCCCCTGCGCCGCCTCCTGGCAGTTCACTCTCCGGCAGGCCGCCGCCGACCGGCGCCTTGCCCAGCCTCGTCTGGCAGTAGTACTGCTTGTGCACGTAGTACGTCTTCATCGACGAGAACTGGATGTCGCAGTTGTAGCAGAAGCGCTCCTCGACGCGCTCCTTGTCGCCGGCGCCGCCGACCGGCGGCACGTGGATGCGCATGTGGCGGTTGAGTCCGTTGGCCTTGTCGGTGGTGAAGGCGCACTTGAGGGCGGAGCGTCACTTGGCGGACCTGATTCGGCCTGGGAGGCAGGCCAGGCTCAGGCGCCGAGGACTCGAGGGCCCCGGGGACGACCGACCGGCACCACAGTGCCACCGACCACCGGCCTTGTGGAGAGAAGCAGGTCAGAGGCGAGATAGGGTCACAACTGGGAGCCGCCTATCCCGTGCCACCGACCACCGGCTCTGTGGAGAGACGGGCAGGGTCAGAGGCGAGAATAGGGTCACAACTGGGGTCGCAGGTGGGGGTCATAAGAGGGGTCACAGGCGGGGTCAAGGGTGGGGTCCAATGTGAGGTTAGCATTGGTGGTGATGATTGGGGCTTTAGGGCGCCGCAACAAAATAGTTATATGGCGCCCATTAGAGGTCATGGGTAGATTCACGCATCAGATAAAGAGTTCGGCACAGCGTATGTTGTCGTTACACCTCTCACGCAAGTCCGGCTGTTGCATAGTACCACTGAGTCGCGCAAGTGAGCGAATACAAATGCACGGCGTGTGGTCTCATTATTTAATTCATTAAGTCTGTCCATTATTCATCATTAATGTCACCAAAATATAATCCGCTTCTTGCCGGATTATATGCGTGGCATGCGAAACCCTAAACTGATATTGTACATATAGATCATAAAATTAACTTTATAAAAACGTAGCGCTCCTGAAAAGTCATCGATCACGCAATGTTTTCAAACTCATCTGTCATAGACTGAAATGCAGTATATCAAATGTCGTGAAATCAACTTATTCACTACATAGGTCTAAGGTCACGTAGAAGTTCCGAGTAACGAGCATACTCTCTGCTAGTTGTTTGTCGCTATAAGAGCAAGTTTTGGGAATGTTTCCAATTGCTTTCATCTTCAACCGTAGACTGGCTAATCACATTCTCAGCGACCTTTCGTCCCAAGTTAGATATTTGTATGGAAGTTGCAGGATCTTACAGCTCAGCGCATTTTCGCACTGATCGTTCTGGAGTTTACAGACCTATAAACCAAATTGCTTTGTCACCTGTGACATAACAATTTGGTACTTTCTGACGAGGAAACCTGCAGAGCTGCCGCACAATTATGCCTTGCGATTAACCATCACTTAAAACTAAATGCCGATACACTGAAAAATGTGCACAACAAATGAGCGGTATATAATATAGTGACTGCGATGATGCATAAATGTATAACTTTAAAACATCCTGAACTTCAAAGAACGATTTGGGATACTGTCTAACGCTAGAATACTCTATCAATCGCGACAATACCTCAAATAAGCTCACGCGTGTACAGGGTAAAACATTGCAAATGAGTAATACCCAAACCTGGCTGGAAAAGGGGGAATCTAATGCATACACTTAGCATTAAGAATTTCCTCGGCGACGCACATAGAAGACACGAGGAAACCAGGCTTATACGTAAAGGCAGATTCCCATTATTGATTAATAGTATATCGTTGGATAATCACATACAGGGAAAGCCAATACCATGGCTAACACAATATAAGCCACGTTATCCGTTGTGACATTGGTCACTACACCAGCAAATGCCGAATTATCTTGGCGAATCGCTTTTGTCAGCACAAGTCACGCCTCGTTACGTCGTACCTATCGATCTTCGAGCCGATCTTCAATCGTTCCGCGCGCCGAGGTGGATCGAAATTCGCCGAACCCATAAATTGTTTCCACCCGGATAGCGTTAAGCTCCCCGTGGAGCTGCCGCGAGCACCCCGGCGCCCTGCCACGAACCGAACCGGTTAATTTCCAATGAAACCTGGGAGGTTTAATTGAAGCGGCGAGCGAGGGTGAGTGTAAGCTGGTGTGAATGTGTGAATGTGTGCCTGTCTGCTGGCCCGGTGACACAAAGGGCTAAATGTCAACTGTCAAGCACCCTTCGCATGCTGCAGGATATCTCTAAGAGATTCCTGAAATAGTTCCTGCAGAGTGGAAGTACGTGCAGCTCGTGTCATGATACATTGTACTCATGATTGCTGGTCGGGACTAACAACTTAGACATATCACAAGTTTACTACTTAGGCACAATACAAAATGGACAGCTTCGGTCCTTCGGACTTCGACACTGTTTTATTTAATTCAACACTGATGGTTAAAACTTGTCCCTTGAATTTAATTATTGCCTTCCGAGAAGAGAACGGTTAGAACTTAGCACAAAAACATCCTTTAATCCGGAGTGTAAAATAGTTGCTAACTAGGAAGCCGAGCCGACACGATATACTGTGCTTTGTGCTTATGCATATCAGCTGTCGCAAACTTCTTATGTCGCCTAGACAAAACAGAGGAAGCCATTTCCCCAGCTTTTAAGGATTGCACGATCCCGCTAACACCATGCGATATTCGATACCAATTAAACAACACCATTCGTTTCTGCACTGGCAGCATTTAAATTGTCTCTCTATTTTCCACCCGTGACGTCAATAACCTCCAACGGCAATCATCTCAGGCAATGCGCCATTTCCACTCGGATATGATTTCCTGCGCGCTCCAGGTCACAGGTCAACGGCTCAACCCCAGCACTCCGGTCGATACACGGAAAGGCGCACATCGACATGACGTCAGACCACTCGGCCACTCGACATCAACCATCTCCTTCCGCTTCATCGCACCGAGCACGATGGCCCCGGCGATGTTCAGCATTGACCCGGAATTAGTTAACTGGGGGCGGGGGATGTGACAAGCGGAATTCAGTCAAGCAGTTCTCTACTAGTGCTACCCCATCCGCTCCGCTGCAGGGCGATTACAAGTTGAAGTGGTGGTGCAAGCCAGTTGATAGGCAATTAGGGAATTCGATAGCATTTACCCGATACTATCCGCGGCACACCCATCGAACCTATATTACGTTTTTGTAACCCGTCATACACCCGAGTCTCCTGGTATGGTGTCTCCTGGATGGTATCTCCTGGATGGCGGTACCCTTAACCCTACCGAAAATAAACCCCTCCCCCACTCCTCCCCGCCCAACCAGCCGGTGTCCTATGTGACGCACTACTGAAAAGTGATGTGTCAACCCGGAATAGAACCGGGGGCCTTTTGATTAGCATACCTGAGCTCTAACCATTGAGCTGTCGGACAGATGCAATTCGAAGGCAGACAGCCAAGCTTTAAATGAGACTGTGAACACAAACAGACAGACTTTCTTTAAATAGTAAGTTAGATCCGTATTGCGGACAGTTACTTATTTTCTTTCTTTCTCGCCTGCCTTTTTGAGATTCGACAAGCATGGCTGGCGAGCCGAATCTAAAAACTAGATAAATCTTGGCTTTTTATGCCCCACCCACGCCATGGGCGGATCCGGAGGGGGGACCGGGCCATGCCCCCAAACCACCCAAAATCGGCCCAAATTTGACACATTTCCTGGGATAATCGGAAAACTAAGCAACTTTAACTAAGGAAAGTTGGTTATAAATAAGTAACTGATACATAAGCAAGCGAAATCCGATGAGTTACCATAACAATTGTGCGAGACTTTTGGGGATTTGCCCCCTCCCCAAACTGACAAAACCACCCGTTCTGGATCCGCGTATGACCCACGCTTCTCTTCGGCTCCATTCCTGTATAATTTATCCGACGTCACACGCAACATAACGTATTATAATTCGCTAGCGGTCGACTGTCGTCGACAAAGGCAACAGAAACGATCACTCATCAAGCTCAGAGTCAACGCACGTCCCAAGCCCACTTCATGCACTTGAGCGCGGCCTGAATATTCGGCTTTGTTGTGCCGCTTGTGATAAACAAGCCCCCGATTCACGCTATGACCACTTGAAGTGAGCAGGGAAAATATTCTTACAAAATATGTCCTCGTGCAATAAGGAAAGGAATGCGAAAAGGATGATGATGATGATGATGATTTGGGCTTAAGGAATGCGAAAAGGATATATATATATATTCATATATGTATTTATATATGTATATATATATATATATATATACTATATATATATATATATATCCACGTCGTATATGTACCTAATTCACAGCGGTCAGAAATGAAGCAAGTGCGCCAAGACCGTTACAACGTCCCTGATTGGTCAATGAACACAAAATCGCCGACACTAAATAGGCCGTCGTGGGTGGTGAAGCTGAGCTTTCGATTTCATTGCCAGTTTTATATTGTTTGACGATTTTGTTTGCCATGATGATATAAACCATAGTGTTGTATATAGCCAGATACAAAGTTACAGAACTTGTAATGCTGCAAATGTATGAAACCATTTCAAAACCAGTACTACTAGGCCACCATAGGGAGCCAAAGTAAAACTGGTAGTTTGGTTTCCTTGTTTATTCAATGGCTATCAAATGTATAGAATCGGCGGTCGTATCATCGAAACAAGCATAATTAAAAATATATTTTCTGCACTCCATTGCGTAAGAAAACAAGACGGGAAAAGCCCACAGTTTTATGAGATTTAAGAGTACTTGCAAGCAGCTTGCAAGTACCGGTCATTGAAAGAGTGAACATCTTATCAACTTTAACCTGAAATATATTTTCGGAGGAATATTTGTACACAAAATGTGATAAATTTACAATACGTTTTTGTCTCGTCTATCGATTTCAAGTCATAACTCAATTTTGCGGGAAAGGCGATTTTTTCCCTTTAACCATACATGTATGTATTAATCAGCAGCTTTGGTTTTCAGGAACTGAAACAGTACGCAGTCAGAAATAGCTGGATTAAGATTAAGCCAGAAGGACGTCAGATCGAAGACGATAATAAATTGGCCATGGCGGCAGTTCATGCACCTTCGTTGGAGGGGAAATTGAAACCGGGAGTCTCCCATCTATTAACCCGCACCATGTGCCACCGAGTATAAACGGTACCAATTACACCGCCACTGCAGCCTCCTCTATATGGCATACCGCTGCATACTGGGGACAACGGGGATTATTCACCCTTGCTTGGTGGTGGAAAGCACAATTGCATAGTTTTGGGATGTGCGCTAGCGCTTCATTTGTGACTGACGCTTGTGACTGACTGATGTGACTTGTGACTGACTGTCAAAATTGAGACTGACTGATGTGACTGACGCTTTATTTTCTTATTCTTTTTAGCATATCATAGACGATTTGGTTTTTAAGTCAACATTGAAACTGCCAGTGTGTTTGAATCTGTGATATGGACTTTGGTGGTGGCCGTTTAATCGGATTTTGTATTTTACGGCAATTAACATCTGAAAATCAGAGTGGGTATGAAAAAAATGCATCAAACACTACTATGACGAAGCTTATCATCTGCTCGGAGTTCTCCAAACTCATAACTTTTCAGCAGCTGTATAACTGAGAAAGACGCTGACATTGACAGCAACGCACTTAAACGCAAAAGATATGCGCAAAAGATATTATATGTTATGCGCAAAAGATATTGAACGTGTACGCTTTTAATTAAATTGTAACCGTTTCTGATATACATAATTCCTGATTGGCAATTACCTCGTGGCAGATTTACCGGGAACTTAATTAAACGATGACATTCAAATGTCAGATTATTCGACAATGCTTGAATGTCACATGAATGTCATTATGTATTCACCATGCATTAAAGAATCATTAAATTAAGAAGTAAGCACATTTAATTGCAGATTTTCACATTCACGCCGCAGCTGTGAGCAATAAGCAGTATTTTCGCAGCTGAATTTTTGGGAATCTCTTGTATAACAACAGCTGGGTTACACCGGTTTGAGACCTTTTTCGATCACGGTTGTTTCATTATCCCTAACAGACATGTGCTCGGATCCCGAAAACGGATCCCGAGATCTGATCTCTGGGATCTGGATCCCGGATCCACTGGGATCATAGATCCACCTTCACAATTTGTCGACGGATCCACTGGGGTCCGAGATCAGAGACACCTCACACCATTTTGCACTGGGATCCACTGGGATCCCAGACCCGCCAGTGTACATATTCGGAACCCGTATTTTAAGTAATTGTCAGTACTTTTCAATTTGTAGTGAATGAAACAAGCATGGGCGTATGCCTTTAGTTAAATTTTGTCGAGACATATAATTATGACATAATCTACAAGTCGAATTCTGTCGGATCTGATATCCGTTAGGTATCAGAGATCCATTTTCATTCGTATCATCATGGAATCATGTGGGATCCAAGATTCGTTGCAAAATTTAAACGAGGGATCCACTGAAATCCAGGATCCGCTGTTGCATTTTGTAGTGGAGATCTAGAGTGTTATCATAGATCCAACATTGCGTTTTGTCGAGAGGAGATCCATCTGGAGATCACAGATCCTATTTCAGATCCATGCACAATACACATGTCTGATCCCTAGTGTTGTTTCCAGGAGGGTAAATAATAAATATGTTAAAACCCCGTTGCTTGTTATTGTTAATCTCGCAACGCTCCTCCGGTTTGTTAATTCCGTTTGAACGTATATGTTTTGTGCGCGTTTAAAGCCAATTTGATATCAAAGAACGCATTGCTCACGTTCGAAGCAAACATGATACCATTCCTGCAGCTCATTCACCAGCATCCGAACTTGCACAAGCAAAGTATTACAAAAACAGCAAACCGATTCCGGTATGTCAGGAAACGTAAGGCACATTTATTGAATTATTCATAATGAGTCAAAACTTTCATCAATTAAGTTTAACCCTTGTTTGAGACTTGACATAATTAATTAATGATGCAAATGACTGGAGTCTAAAAATATATAGTTCAAAAAAGCGTCACTGACCTAACCTAATTCTAGTGACGCTTTTTTCGACTATTCTTTAAGGCAAGCCACAGCACAGAGGTGTATTTAATTATTACTTGAAACATGCAAGGTGAAAGGAATTTGCGGCTACCGGGGAAAGAACACATCGTAAAATAATGGCATTTTGCAGTGAGCATTAGTGCTGCTCAGACTTGTCAAGTGGTGAGTCAACGGACTCGAGTTACTCTCGTCTTGGCGTCCACCCGTCGCGTACACCTGGCTCGTTTAACGGCCGTGGCATCGCTCCCCAGCTGAGATTGCAAAATTCGGTACACGAACCGGAGTTCTGGATTCCAAGAACATATCTAAGTTACATTTATCTGGCTATGTTTAGCTACGTTCTATTGAAAACTAGAGATAGTAAACCAAGCACATAATCTGAATATGTTTTTAAGTCTAGAATATACCCAAGGCAATATAAATATATAAATAAATATACCCAGTCTGTGACCCAACTTGCATCTCAGTCGAGGCAAGCAGGGGCAGCGAAACCTGATCGTTATCATGACGGACGGGCTGACCACAAAACGGGCCAGCGAGCCCGTTGATTCACCATTTTACAAGTCTGGACTGCGTGTTGCTACATCACCATTCCTCCATTTGTTTCCTTAATGGACCAATTTGTACTAAGATGTAAAAGGAATTCCACAACTTTGTAACCGTTACATGTTAAGAACGTCAGGATAAGTTCCAAACTTCGTCAAACTAAAATCAGCACTGCTGAACGTAGCGAAATGACCGACTTAAAGCATTTATATTGCAATTTTACATGACTGGCGATCCAGCTACCCTTCATGCAGAAGAGCTGATAGTTACTGCTGCTGACGATTTGAGGATTTAGGCTTAGCGGTGCCATTTCCGCCAGCTGTCGATGGCTTACCGGGCGTGTCCTCGGCATTCGGCCGGTTTGTGCAGTAGTACTTCTGGTGAGCTGCCAGGGTGCTGAGCGAACTGAAGTTGATGCCACACGAGCACAGCATGCCGCGCGCTGCAAACCAACAACCAATGGTTAACCAGGCATACATACATACATACATACATACATACATACATACATACATACATACATACATACATACATACATACATTGTATTGTATTGTATTGTATTGTATTGCTTACAAACAACCACAGGCCAAGAGCCCAGTTACGGCTGCAGTCAAACATACATATATAAACACACAAACACATATGCATACACATTCACGCTCTCAGCAAGTCTCGAGTGAGCAAGTCTTTAGTGAGTGTCTGAGATGAAAGCTGAGTTTCTCACATAAACCGTGGATGAGAGGCGACGGCAAATAAAATACATAGTCTAGTTAATTAATCACCAGGGACTACCATAGAATGCAACCATTGCTAGAAGAGCCAGACACAAACGGCTTCAACTATAACTGGCGATTCAGATTGCAGGTAGGCGTGGGCTCGTCCTTTTGTGTTTTGCAGCCAGGTTGAAAATATCCCGGAAACAAATGTGAGCTAGAGGTCCGCAAACAGTGGGCATAGACGTAGCATTCAGTTGTTTTTGGTAGCTTCGATGCCGTTTAGCGAATCACCTGTAGAACTGCGTTTCCTTTCATGTGAAACTACTGAATGCATTCACTGGCTTGTCCGTACTCCGTAACTATAGGGCAATCCACTGATGTGTTGCGAGAAGCTGCCTGCGGTGGTATTCTGTTCCGCAGCACACCCGTGTAGTGCGGTACAGTCTGGCACGACATGGAGCTATTCACCGTCAAGTCATAGCATCTAAGGCAGTATCGCACTTGGCTTGGCGATATACCGAAAGAAAGAAGAACAAAGCCACTTAGCTTAAGCTGTTGCGATTGACAAAGGGACACAACACATCAACACGAATGCGCACAATTCGTTCCGAAGCATTGGTAGGCACATTTAGCCACCATTGTAACAGTTATACACGATTGTGCAATGTGCGATGTGTTCCAGTCGGCAGAAACCCTAACTAAAAGCACTTTGGTAAAGTCTGAATCGTCTACTGATAACATTTGATAAAAACTAACAGATTATGTCTGTAAAATGCATCGCCGAAAGCCAGGGGCTTCAGCAGAAAGTGCAGCTCACATTACTATTACAGACAAGAGTGGCGTCAAGTACAGTGGCACTTGCAACGTGATGCCCCCTCGCCATGGAGCCTGAGCCTGACGCGCATAAATGAATTCGTGACCAGACGCCTGGGGGATTTCACGGATGACGAGTCCACTTTTCGCCACAGTTAATGGCCGGCGAGAGATGAGTGAGTCGGCTCGCCTAAGGTACGCGGCGGCTCGGAAGTAGCTGTCATGCCGACCCTGTGCCGGCTATCATCTCTGATTAGGTTGGTCACTGAGTTCGGCCGGACGGAACGTAGGCGAGCCATCCGCATCGTTTATTACATGGATGGCATCACACGGCAATCATCGAGCCAGTGCTGTGTGCATCCGCGTTCTTCATATGACGGAAACATACGCGTTTATAATGAACACTCAAAGAACTTATTTATACGAGCAGCTACCAGCTTCTCCCTTAACGCAACCAGCCGTAACTTAAAGGGATAGTGCCACCTCGCGGGCCAATACAGAGTTTTTGGTGTGTATCGAACCGGTAGGGTTAAGTGTGTCTAATTTCACCTGCAAAATCCGGTTCCCGAAACTCAACCCATTAGATCAAAAAATACATTTGCACCTTCAATGATTGGCAATCATTCGTAAAATTAGAGCCGTTTCCTCACTCTTTGGAATCACTTATTTGTGGACCATACATTGTATTTTGAATATTGCAATATAATAACATAAAATGCATATTTGTGTGCCGATACATTTATTTGGGGCATGTTTGAGCAAGAGTTAAAAGTTAATGATTGTTAATTACCACCATAATTAAAGTTGCTTTTTAGAAATCCTCCGGAGGTGACACTATCCCCATAAGGATTTCGTAAGCTACTGCTTTTGCTGCAGACATGTAATACATTATGTTTTGCCAAGTGCTAGCGTAGTTACATAATCTGAACAAAGCACCACATGTCGGATACGTTGGAATGGTCTCGCTTCTCTAACAAACAGCGACAGCGTATCGTTTACACATCCTGCCCCGAGTGGCCCGGAGTTCTGGTAATGGTATACAAATAGTGTCTGTATCTCCCCTGTCGACGCATCCACCTCAGAAGACATCACCCCCCGGAAGCAATGAACCACGGAACGGATACGGGCCACCATCAGCCTATCGATGCACCGCCTCGTCAGACTCCAGTTCCAGCCCGGCGCATCCTTGCAGCCTCCGGCGGTGTCGCTCTCTGATCCCTATAATGTGAGACGTATGCCGGATTGGCCGGGGTCTCACCGGGATGGTCTCTTTCGAGACAAAGATAGGAGATAAACTGCGTTCTCGATGTCGGGGAGTTTCTCACATTTTAGAAAGCGTTAACGTACGTACAGCTACGCTGGTTAGCCCTTTCCTTCAACCAAAGTCGCCATAAAGACGATTTGGTTTGATTATTAAATGCGGTATAAAATATGTGTCAGCTGTTTGACTGGAGTTTGAGCTGCTGGACGAAGACACAGCAGCGTATTTAAAACTGAATTGACTGAAGCCCCTGACAAACATACCCAATAGCTTTAAACTTTAAAGCAAGCTATTAAAGGTATAGAAGGTAAGGGGTGCCTTACTCGACATCAAGTCCACCCTCGCTGTGCAGCAATGTGTGTGCGTGTGTGTGTATGTGTGTGTTTGTTTGTTTCTACGAAGCTTAATAAGCCCAGCCAGAGGATCTCGAGTGCATAATGAAAGGCAACATAGTTTGCTTGCTATGAATGGTCTCACGCACGACCGTTGATAATACACCTTTTTGCACTCGCATTTGACCATTCAGCATAACTGTTTGAACGGCAAATTCAACTATCATCATTTGACAAAACAGGTCGGATGCTGCCGCCCGCATTGAGCAGATGAGCAAAACTATTTGAACACTAGTCACTAGATTACTCATTCTGCCAAACTGTTTGATAATTTAACATGATTTTGACCATGGTCGAGAATTTTCGTCACTTTGCTATTATATAGATTTTGTGCGTTGACGGAAATAGATGGGCGATCAAAATAACTGCTCGTTCATCCGCATAACTTCATTTCACTGTGATTCATTTCACCCAATGCCGATCTGTTTTTGGAGATTATTGAAAGTTTTGCTCAATGACGTGTCGCCGGGAATGCCGACACATATTTATGGCGAATAGTGAATGTTTATGGCGAATAGTGAATGTTTATGGTGAATAGTGAATGTTTATGGTGAAACGGCAAGAAGTGGTGCCCTCTATAGTCTATATGCAGAGTGTTTAAAAAAAATTGCCTATTGGTCAAATGCGATTTCAAAAATGTGTACTACAGCACACCTTTCGGATCCTTTCGAAGGCAGATGTTTTTGTTTTTGTTTTTGTTCTGGGGGAGGGAGGCAAATCCAGTGGCGTATTTCCCAAAAAGGGCGGGATGGCAGGACGTCAGCCGTCAGCGAAAAGGTACTTGACCGGGGGGGGGGACGTGAATTTAGGAAGCGCATCGTTAGCCCGTCTGCAACTGTACTACGTCCAACGTTGTTTAGGGGTGGGGAATAAGGGTTCCAGGAACCTTGGGGGCATGGCCCTTGCCCCCCCCCCCCCAGGATCCACCTATGGCAGTCGCAAACATCGCGCGCCGAAGTCAGTTGTTCAGTGTGCTGCATAGGTGAGCGCGGCATACGGCTGTGTGCATTTTCGGTGATGAAACGAGAAGTTTAAGCGTCGACATTGTTCTGCAGGGATTATCTGCTGAACAAATCAGAAAGTACACGTCATGATTAATAAATTTGTACGTGCGCCACAACAAAACGGACCTCCCAACTTGATTTAGGAACAATATCATATAAGAGGGAATATTATAAATGTTGTGAATGTTACCTAATTGCTAAAACTGAATGGCAACAGTTTTATAAGCTAAGCAAATACAGAGGTACTGATGTTACGCAATCAATAACTGTTTAATAATTACTTTTTATTTTATCTTTACGTGACCTAGGCAACTAGTCCTTTTTAAGGAACTTACTCATCATTCAAATTGTGTTCCATTTAGAAACGACAAATTTATGTTCGGTCAAGATAGCCTATTTGCTGGCGTAACGCCGTGTTGCTGGATCGGAATCATCGGAAGCTCATCATCTCCGTTTTAAGCTCAGTCCCCCGAGACGAAACTTTGATGGATGAAGCTCGTCGTTCCCAGAGTAATCCAGTAGGGCGAGGAATATGTAAACACCAAGTTTCCGCGTAAAGGCCAGGTCAAACTGATGCGTGATATCCAGGTAATTCCGGACAGTGATTGCGAGTTTTTGTCCAATAACAAGTTTCCAAATCAGTTGACAATATATGCTAAATTAACCCCCCTGAACCCCGTTTCTGGACCCCGCCAGTGAGTGGAATCAACTAATTCACACAACCTAATATGCATGACCGGTAGCCATGAGAACGCCCTCGAAGCTGCTGTGCTTCACCACGAAAGCACGGCAGCTTTACCACGAAAGCACGTCTGATATCCCTGAAGGCAATTGGTAGTTCCCCTATACTGAATGCACATACCCTGGATAGCATTTGTTTGTTTATTGGGGTTTAAGCGCGCGCCGACACCTTTGGGCCAATGTGCGCCCGTCTCTGGATACCCTTAAAGGGAATGTTTCACATTAACATAAGATTTGAGTTGAGATGGCCAAGTTGTTGGAATTCCATTTAAATTTAAGATAATTGTTAGACAGTTAAAACACCACACAGAGGTACTAATCGAAAGTTAAAAATTTAAAGTTTGGTTTTGACATCTCGGCAAAAAATATAAGGCCCTAGTGTAATTAGGTAGCCTCTTAAAAGCCGATGTCGTCATCCCTTTTATCAAATGTTGATGAAAGACTAGACTTGTTTATATCTTGGCTTATAACATTAGCCATACCACAGTCATACATATTATACAGCGTTGAGGTTTTCTGATTCCCAAAAAATCCTTCATATGACGATCATTCAGCCCCAAATTACTAATAACTTAGGTTCATTGAAATTGAGCACTGTTTGTTGAGAAACAAATGTCAGAATCGTGTTCGGCAGTAATGACTTCATATTTTGCACCACAAGCGGCGTACATTGGACAACTTTCAGAGAAGTGAAACATTACCCTTAACTAAGCTTATTTCCGGCCTATTCCCGCTGGGCGTCACCGTCTCACGTATCTGCCGTAATGACGTCACTGGCTCACGTGTCTGCCGTAATGACGTCACGCACTGCTGCACGCTCCAGGCCGGGTAACACCGCCAATCTGCTGTAACGACACACCTGCCTACCGTCGGCCCATCGATCGTTCACGGACCAACCGAGCCTCCACCGCGGCGGCGCAACCAGAGGCGGCCGGATCTGCCCGCTCTGCTGAGCAGCGTGCTGTACGGGGCAGCAGAAGCAGAGGCGGCCTGATCTGCCCGCTCTGCTGAGCAGCGTGCTGCACGCGACAGCAGAAGCAGAGGCGGCCTGATCTGCCCGCTCTGTTGAGCAGCGTGCTGCACGCAGACAGACAGGAAACAGAAGGCGGCTGATCTGCACCGCTCTCCCATCCCCCGCTGAAACACAGCGTGCACTGCCACGAACGACAGCAGAAGCGAGGGCGGCCTGATCTGCCGCGCCTGCTGAACGAGCAGGCACCACGGAAGGCAGAGGCGGCCCGATACCTGCCGCTCTGGAACAGCGTGACATGCACGCGACAACAGCAATGAAGCAGACGGCGGCTGATACTGCCCGCTCTGCTGAAACAGACCGTGCTGCACGCGGACAAGCAGAAGCAGAGCGGACCTAAGCATCTGCCCTCTGCTGAACAGCGTGCTGCACGCGACAGCAGAAGCAGAGGCGGCCTGATCTGCCCGCTCTGCTGAGCAGCGTGCTGCACGCGACAGCAAAAGCAGAAGCGGCCTGATCTCAAGCAGAAGCAGCAGCGGGCCGGAAAGTTGCGGGGGTGGGGCAATGCAACATTGATCCCGTCTTGAGAGACGACCATCCCCCAATGAAATATGTATTCGCAGATTTGGGCTATTATCATAACTCAACTATAAAATTAAGAAATTTGGATCCGCGGTGAAGCTCTCGATAGCAATATATTTAAGACATGTCTCCCGGGGCAAAGCCGAAATAGCACTGACAAATTTCAGCTTTGCAAAAGTTTTGTCTTGGTCTTGAAAAACGTGGTCTCTTGAAAGAACGTTATGTCAGCAACTGCTTACACTAAGAATGCAATCCGTAAATACTTTGATAGAAACACAAGCTCATAAACTTTGCAGTTCGAAGTACGAGAAATGCTTCTACAACAACCAGCATGGACCCTGAGTTGCATGCATGTGTACCAATATTTCGTCTATGCCTGATATCTCTCCATGATTATCATCCCAAAGTTTGGTGGCCGCAAAGCCAGCAACTTCTCCACGACTTACCTAACAACAATTCAAGCTTTCTCATTACGAGTGCCCCAACCCTCTCCATCCTCCCACTTACCCTGTAGGCCGGTAAGCATGGACATGAAGGGTGGCTGCGCGGCAGTGGGACTGGCGCCGGTCGCCGGCGGACTTCGCCGCTCTCCCCGCGGGCTGCCCGGCTCCGACTTGATCTCGGCCGAGACGAACATGGCCGGGTCGGGCGGCGTCACCGCGCTGCTCCTGCCATCTGTCGGCCGGTCCGGAGAGCCACCTAGCGGCGAGCTGCCCGACTCAGACAGGGGCGCGGCGGAGTCTGTGGCGGCGGCGGCGGCGGCGGCGGCGGCGGCGGTGGCAGCGGCCGTGTCGGCCAGAGGAGACAAAGACGTCTCCCGGTCTGTGGGCGCCGTCTCCTCCACTAGTCTCTCCTTTTCCGGAGAGGAGCTCCGGTCCGTTCGCTCAGAAATGGACAGTGGCTCTGGCTTGATGTCCAGAATGCTGCTGAGGCTTTCCTCGTCCTCCGAATGGTCTGGAATGAAGACAACACAGCGTAAGTATTTATTCAAGGTCTCCCATTGTGTATTCTACAAGCTACTTGCTAAGGCTTAAGTCAGTTTTTTGTTGTATATGCACTTTAAAGAAAGGAGGCCAGATGAACAAGGACAAGAGAAGACCTAACTTAGTCTGATGAGCACGAACGCTGTGTAACTGAACAGTTCAGATATTGCTCGCTAGGTGGCTGGGCTGTCACGGCATCAGCAGGATAGGTGGCGACACTGCTGCAATGAACACTGCGCATAGTAAGACGGATCAAAGGGATCATAGATGACGGGACGACACACTCATAGGCGTAGGAGCCGGGGGGGGGGGCAGGGGGCAGCTGCTCCCAACATTTTCGGTTTTTAACATTACGCCTATGGACGTTGCATGGAAAGAATCGACTTCAAAAGGCTTCCCCCAACTTCAAATGAGTTCCTACGCCCCTGGACACACTCAACGTAAGAATAGGTGGTGCTACATTCCATAGAGCAGAGATCTTCGAAAGCAACTCGGTGTCCCGAACCAGTACTGAAAATGGTCGAGTAGAGTAGCAGTAAGCACAGCACTGAAAAACATATTAATCTAGCTCTGGCATGGATAGGCATGGAAAATATAGTCGGCATTGTGTTTTAATTAAGTTAAGCTAACAACTGTCACTTAAGCATCGGTATTCATTCAACCATCTTGGGCAGGGCACGAGGACGTTGACAACGAGACAGTTTTAACTTGTTCTTAGGCCAGCGGAAACTTGAACTGATCATAACTGCATGACTTGTGTAGGTGACCTCGGGTGTTTATCTAAAGAGATGAGGAAGGTCCATCAATTCCACGAACACGCCTGAAAGTATAACTTTCGGAAAATGTTCGTAGTCTAGCGATTGAGCGGTAAGCCACGTTTCTGACCAGACGCGGATCCAAGATTTTCAGGGGGCGCAACATACAAAAATGCGCCCTATATACGGGCTCGACATGGGCGTGGCCGTGACGCGGCTCAGGGCGCCCTAGCACCCTGCCTTGTCTGCCTACCCTACATCCTGCCCCCTAGATCCGTGCCTGCCTACACACTCCTTCACTAAACAAAGTCATAATTTCATTTGTCCATAACACTTTGACATGGAACAAAATACCACGATGACGAAAGAAGCAGGAAGATGTAACGTGCGGCAGTAAGACGTAGCAGCAGAAATGTCGGGACTCGGAGCATGACGGGCTACTGTTGGAAACGCCATGTGCCTCTTTCCTCATCTACTCCGGTATGCAATCTGTCCGCCTGCAAGCAACGCTATCGCTCATATGCTTGCATAAAAACATACAGCAATATCTTGTGACGTTTGTACTACATGGAGTGGGATATCGACCGAGAGTGGATGAAAAAATAGGACAGGAGCGCCAGCTATCCAACATGGCTATCGCCGGACAGATTCTAGTTCTGAATTCGGAGTTCATTTTTTAGTGTTGATGTCTCTCTCGAGATGTGTCAGGGGGCTATTCCTGCTTTAGATGCCTGAATTAAGCAGTGGTCACGCGCCATCTTCCGTCAGTGAGAAATGTTCGTTACTGGTCACCGAGTTCCGGGGATCACGAACACTCCCGAGAGTCACCGAGAGTCATCGGGAGTCACCGATAGTCACATATAGTCACCGAGATTCACCAATAGTCATCTAGCGCCACCAAGTCACCGAGAGTCACTGAAAGTCACCGAAAGTCACCGAAAGTCAACAAAAGTCACCGAAAGTCACAGAAAGGCACACAAAATTGGCAAGCGTCACCCAGCGACTCCCAGAGTCACCGAGAGTCACCGAGAGTTACCGGAAGTCACCGAGTCACTAGGGCCTTCCGCAGAGTCCTGGGATCACCAACAGCCTCCGGAGATGCCGGAGATGCCGGAGAGCCACTCAGAGACACCAAGAACTCCTGGGAAGACTCGGGGATCTGGGCGAGTTACGACTTACGAGTCGTACATTTTAATCGGTTTGAGAGTGGCCATTATCTTCATGAGATGCCAATCGGTTGGAGGCTGACGGTGATATTTCATGAGGTGCCCATTTAGACTGCTGTTGACCCGTGATGAGGTGCCGATTGTTTCGAAACTAATATCAGCTCGTGATGAGCGTCAAGTGGTTCAAAACTGGTACCGAGCCATGGTGAAGCTCGAATCAGTTCGGGTCTGATTCCGATTGGCAGTGATTAGTTCCTCCGATCCACACATTGCACCGCCTAATACCCCGCACGGCTGTCTAGTTAATCTCCGAACGCGACAGAAACGGCGATATCGGCTGCACCGGGCGAAATATACCCACCATTCACTGCACTCCCTTGCCATTAGTTAGTCAGACGAGCTCGTTCAGTTACACTCATCACACCGCATAACATGAGGCACGCCGCTGTTAGTTGCGAGCGCGGGCGGCCATAGTCTGCAATAGTGAAGCTGGATGTACTAGCTGGCGAGGTAGCACAGGTATATTGGCTGCTAGTGGTTGGACTGAGAAGTGGTAGGGCGGTCCTGCGAGCAGACGACTGACCACGATGCTCAGTTTTATGCCATTCCAGCACAACCTCGTCTGTCACCATCCCACTCCCCCCACTCCGCCGCCGGCCGTCGCGCCGCCGGCATGGCTGATCTAGAGCCGAGAAACCGAAGAACCGGCGGACCCCAGCAACGCCCGGACTATCTCCTCGAGGATGACGTCAGCTGCGAGTCGAGCGGCATAGCGTGCCCTAATCATTCGCCGGATCCGCGAGTCGGGGGCAGCTCCACGATTGCGTCATAATGCAGCGCGAACGAGCTCTCCGAGGAAGGCCGGTGACATCTTATGGTGACTTGTTCCCACTTCTACAGAATGTCCCGACTCACACCGGCCAGGCGGGGCTTACGCGCCGCAATCTGAGGACCCGGTGCAAATATATACCTAGGTTAGATGTCGCAATGCGGTATCGGCAGGAGATGTTTGGCTGGCCGCTGCCGCGCTGATCCGCGGTCGCCGCCGCCGTCGCTAGCGCCAGCTCACGCCGCCGCCGTGCGCCGCGTCATTATATCATAGCAGATGCCGCGGCTATGAATGTGTCAGTGACTCTTGGCCAACTCTGTACATTCCGGTTGTCGACACGGTGAAAGGACATTGTTCTCGCGATGCCGCATCCACTAGCGCGCAGCGGCGCATATCATTTTGCTGCGCGGCGGTCTCTCTCCTATATTGGCTTAGACGCGATTCTTGAGAAGAGGTATGAAGACGCGGCGCTGAAAAATGCCTCGGCAGACGCGAAGTTTGGCTACTCAATGGAACAGCGGACCGGTCTTTGTCCAAATATTTGATCTCGTCGTGCAACTCGCTCCCAGCGAAGTTACTTTGGTTAGTCGTGAGCGAAAAGCCTAGCGTCACTGCCTGACTCGCCCAACGAAACGAAGTTTGTCTCCGGGCTGGACAGACATAGCGGAAAGCTCGGAACACGATCCCCGGCTCTAACGCCGCCGGTCAAGTCAAAGTGTGTCGACTCTGCTTGGCGGCAGTGTGTATTGGTCATACTACCACTTGGATCTGAAAAGACTTGTCGCCCCCACAGTAGTTCCCCGTGGCGGCAGAGTGGGCCTTAGTTTTTTGTTGAAACAAAAATGGCTACGGTGCGCGGGTGCAGGTATAGATGTACATGCAGATATGAGAGAGATATGCCCATACACCGGTGGCCGATCAGGCGCTGCGATTGCGGATGTTCAGGGTGCAGAGCGAGATAGTTTAAAAGCTATGCTTACGTGTGAAGGCAAGAACAATTCCGAAGTCTCGAAGTCGGGATGTGGGACGCCAGCGCCGCCCCCTGACGGCCGGCACAGGGGGCGCCACCTCCGCCACCGCAGGTCATACCGGTGCGAACGCGCAGCAGCGGAACAACAGTGAGCTCAGTGACAGAGGCGCGCCGCCAGGTGGCAAACCGCGCCATGTAATATGTAGGAGCGCTGCCGCCGCTGGCCACAAGGTGGTTCAATCCGTTGCACTGTGGCGGAAGTGCCCTGCAAAGTAGAACGCTAGCCGACACGTCAGGTCAGCCTGGGTCTGCTAGATTAAAATCGGCGATGAATGTAATGACACCTCGCCACCACTCGTGACCTGAGAGATTAGAATCCGCCTGCATGTGAATACATAATGAGGGTACACGGTGAGGACATGTCTCTCGGCGTGTTTTAATCGATCGCTGTCGTTTCCTGGAAGGGCGATAATCATCTTCAGCCACTGAAATGAACCGGTCGTCCCTCGCTCAGCCCCTCCAGCACCGCGACGCAAAAGATGAAGCCGCACACAGGCGAACGGAACCGCTCAGTCATCAATCCGCACCGTCACAGAGAAAGACTGGAAACTCCGAGCGCTTTGATAACTTATCGACACTGACTTCCTTTATGCATAAGCACAATGACACACAACCGCCCTGCATCACATGATATACCCCTCAGATTACAATAGCTCCCCCTAGCCGGCGAAAAGGTACAGCCTTCTCGCAGAATAAACGTCACACCCCATCGGGTTAAAATAGCAAATATATATATCCCATAGTGATGCCCATTAGCAGTCGATCTGTTCTCGTTTGTCTCCATGTGTCTTGCCAGTCCCCTGACGTGCCGTCAGGGCCTGCCACCTGACGTGCCGTCAGGGCCTGCCACCTGACGTGACGTCAGGGCCTGCCACCTGACGTGACGTCAGGGCCTGCCACCTGACGTGACGTCAAGGCCTGCCGCGATACCGTAAATCGCCGGACTGAATACTCGGGCCCGATCGTCGCGATATGATCAGAACATAAAACTACCTGGGTGGCGGGCCGAACGTTGACAAATCAGTGCTGCCTCGGACAGATCGACGGCGACCAGGAAATATTCAGAAGCGTTTTGCACGGCGTCACCAGATACGCCAGACGGCCCCAGACGGGCCACCGTCGTCGGCTGGATACCACAGTGTATTGTCATCGAGCAACAAAGCGTCGCACCTCAGCACATACCAATAACTAGATATCTACTTCTGATGCCGAAATATCAACTACAGACTCCCGACTATCAACTAATCAACTACCAATCTACCACACCACCTATTATCGATATCCGACTCCGAAATACCCGCCTACCAGTTTTTGTCTTGCTACCGATTACCCACTACCTATGTCTGACTACCAATGGCATACTTCGGATCACCGACAACTGGCTAACTGCCACTAAATACTGACCAATGACCAACTACCAATAACTGACAACCAGGTACCCACTACCCACTACACTACCTAGTACAAATCCCCACCTACCACCACCACCACCACGCACCACCACCACCAAACAATTCACCAACAACCCACTCCTGCCTTCAAACCACATTCTCCGTCTCGCACGTGATTATACTCCGCAATGTCGGGTGTATAATGTCGGGTCCTTAGTCACTATGTCCTTACTCGGGGGTATGTATTATATGCAAAGTATACACGCTTATGCATTGGAGTATGTACTCGTCGCAATTATTGATGTTTTATAATGCGCGTAAATAAAATATAAGCGTAAAAAAAAAAAACAGTTCCGCGTGGCCCGGCACCTCTGCCGTCCTCCATCCGGGCGGCTCTCCCGGGCGGCTCTCCCGAGCGACTCTCTTGGGCGGCTCTCCTGGGCGGCTCTCCCGGGCGGCTCTCCCGGGCGGCTCTCCCGGGCGGCTCTCCTGAGCGGCTCTCCCGGGCGGCTCTCTCAGGCGGTTCTCCTGGGCGGCTCTCCTGGGCGGCTCTCCTGGGCGGCTCTCCCGGGCGGCTCTCTCAGGCGGTTCTCCTGGGCGGTTCTCCTGGGCGGCTCTCCTGGGCGGCTGTCCTGAGCTGTTCTCCAGGACAGCTTCCAGAACAGCTCTCCAGGACAGCTCTCTCGGGCGGCTCGGCCGGGGCGGCGCGGCATCACGGTACCACCGGCCGTCTATCACGGTTATCTCAGCATCGCACCGACCCCTCTCACACCGAGGCGGCGAGTTACGGCAGAATCAGCACCGGAGCTGCAGCATTCGATGATCGGAACAGATGGGCTCGCCCCGCCCCGCCAGTTCGCCAGCTCGGCGCATCCGGTCCGGTGAGGGGGCCGCCGCGCCGGTGCCGTCTTCGGTGGGAAGCTTCCAGCGCGTGATTGCACGCGAATTGGCCGAGACTACGAGCTCGGTAATGAATCATAGGCCTTCCGCAGGAATAAGGCGGCCGTTATTCATTATTCCATTAGTGTGATGGGAATCGGATGAATTAGGAGGTGCGATAGGGGGCCGGCATGTCACTGGAGGCGTCACACATGGGGCGGGGAGGTCACTCAACATTCAACAGGGCAGAATGCAAAGTGAGTTTGCAGTAATGAAATAGCAGGATGCAACTGCCTTCGTGGGTGCAATTTGCAGCAATGCTGCAGTGCTGCACCGTTATTATTCAACAAAATGCGATGTGCAACAGTGGCTGCATTGTCACTGTGACCTTCAATGTATACTATAGGTTCAATTTAAATACAGTAAGAGCACATCAAACGGAAATATGGATGTAGCTATGTGTACCTACAATAAGAACAGTATACATAAAACATAGTTCGAAAGACATGGCACAAGCATTCCCAACAATACCGCACAGACGCAACAGAAAAAGGAAAAAGTTGCCACAAGCTCTAGCGTCCTCCAAGACAGGCACTTACCATCTCACTTGCAAGAGGACACTCACATCCACAGCTCCGAGCGCTGCAACCCAGCCCTCAACCACTGCAGACTACGTGCATTCGCAACGCTAGAGGGCCATTCCCCTCCACACAACTTAGCCGCTCGCCTCGTTCGGCCAAACCAATCCAACGCGGGACGCGGCGGGTGGCCTGCGCCGTCCGGCGCGCTACCAGGACACGATCCGGGGCGGCCGGCAGGAACCGCTTCGCCAGCTATCAGCCGGTTCACATCCCGCGTCCGATCCGCAGGCAGCGCTGCGGCGAACAGCCGCTGTCCGCGCTGAGGCTCTTCGATAGCCCATTGGTCGGCGACACACACTAATCCACTCATTGAATGCGATCTGCGGTCGTCAAAGCAGCCGGGCACCGGCCGTGCACGTTTATCGTGCTGCAGCCGGGTTGGAGGCGGCGCGCGGCCGATGCGGCGGCGGCGGCGGCGGCGGCGGCGGCGGCGGCGGCGGCGGCGGAGGGTCACCGGCGCGCCAGGTAAGCCACGCGCGCCGGATCCGCCGATTTGCTAGCTCGTGTCGGCTGTCAGTCGCTGAATGGCGCGGGCCGGTGACGGCGTCGTTAGCGGCAGGGGGGGGGATGGATGTCGGGAAAGTAAAGTCTGAGGTGTTGCCACCACAAGGCAGTGAGTACTGAGTAGGTCACCGTGCTGTTGAGGACGGCGCAGGCGAAATTTGGATGTATTCGCACGGACGATACACAGATAGTTCAAGCCAAGATTGTCTGTGACGTAGGAGTAAACGTCGTTGTGAAAGGGTGAGCTATTGCAGCAGCCTAAAAAACGAACCAAAAGTTTGTTCATCCATTTCATACCAAAATACTAAGTAGACGGTGTCACAGAAAATATGCAAAAGCCAGGTTCATTCACTGCAAGCATATTCCGAATGCAATTGGTAAAACTCCGCCGTCTGTGTGTACGCATTCCAGCCCAGTCGCGGGCGCAAACATTGAATGTTGTGCGGCCGACGGTAGAAAAAAGGGCAGGTTAGAGTTGGCAGGTCGGTTGTCGCCACGTCAGATGGACTGGATAGCCGAATACCGCACCCAAGTTCGCTAGCTCAGCTTGCTCAGCTGTCTCGAACAATGCTGTCCGACGGAACTATTCCGACAGTAGCAAGCGACGCCACATGCGGAGTGAGATATTTATCTGGTGGACGGTCGATATACCGCTATAATCGGTCGAGTTCAGATGGAGAAGTGTCATTTGTAACTAGAACCGAGTGCAGGAAGAAACGATGCTCTAACGCAAAGCGTCTAATTTAATTCTGACTTGAGAAGAAAAACGCCATCTGGATGCTTACAACACGTAGCCATTAAATGTCACTTAATGCCACTTTAATTTTACGCAATACCGCTGATAATATCAAGGCGAGATAGTAGTTCCAAATCGATCAACCTCCCATCCCATCATGAATTGAACTTACGACAAAACCTGGGCAATCAGGAAACCTGGGCAATCAGCGAGTAGTTTAGAGAAAAACAAATCGGTCAAACTGGATCAGACTCAAACTAACCCAACCCTATCCAACCTGACCTATCTAAGCTTACGCGACCTGACCTATCCAGACCCCCCCCTCCTACCCCTCCCCGTCGGGATATACATTTCCAAGCCACACCGGCCGCCCGCCACTTTTTCCCACAGAGAATTTGCGTGTGAAGCGTATCTGCCATGCCAGCGACTCCAGCCACCGTTATCTGCCTCTCCACCCTTGCCTTATCCCTGCCGCCGCCGTCCCGCCGCCCCGCCGTCCCGTCGGCGTCCTGTTCGAGTCGCGTCGACAGCGACAATGGCGGCGGCGGCGGCGGCGCGTTCTATCTCTCCTCAAGGGAGGGACGGGTGGGGCACCGCTGGCTATTGTACGTCCAGCTCGCCTGCGTTATCCGGCTGCGTCACTGAGCCCGCCACCAGCGCCACCACCCGCACCAGCGCCACCAACACCACCACCAGCACCAACACCACCAACACCACCACCTCCGCCGCCACCATCGCCGTGGTCGGCCAGTGCCGATAAGGGAGCGGGCGAGCGCCGGCCGGCGGTGATAAGGTCCGGGTAAAAAGCGCTGCTGGCAGACCCGCTGGTGCGTGTAGCTCGGATGAAGCACGGATGGCCGGCAACATCCTGTGGAGTGGACGGCAGGAGTTGTTGGATCGAACTGCAGCTGCCGTGAGGGGCAGGGCAGGGCAGTGGAGATAGCCAGAGGGGCAGGGCAGGGCAGTGGAGATAGCCAGAGGGGCAGGGCAGGGCAGTGAAGATAGCCAGAGGGGCAGGGCAGGGCAGTGGAGATAGCCAGAGGGGCAGGGGCAGGGCAGTGGAGATAGCCAGAGGGGCAGGGAATGGCAGTGGAGATAGCCAGAGGGGCAGGGCAGGGCAGTGGAGATAGCCAGAGGGGCAGGGAATGGCAGTGGAGATAGACAGAGGGGCAGGACAGGGCAGTGGAGATAGCGAAGATGTGGTGGTGTGGAGGACAACGCACCGGGTTCTAACTGCAGGTGGCCCTGTCAAACACGAGTTGTAAATGTGCTTTCTTAAGATTGGAGGCTTTGAACCTTTCAGGAAGTTAAGTGTTTCAGACAGAATGTGTGATTTAAATTGTGAGGTCATCTAAAGTTCTTGCCATTTGACCGTATGTGTAGTCGAAGATGCGTTTATGATGTACTCAAATTGTTTACATTATCTTCTAACTATATCGGACAGCCAAGTGACTAAATTTGCATCCACTCATTTCAGTTAAAATAAAGCCAAATTTAGCATTATTAAGTTCACATGTTAGATTAAACTCAGAGCTCGTATCATGATTGATGATCGAAAGCAAAAAACAGGCGTGGCGTACTACGCGATTTTTAGCAGACAAAAACGAGATCTTTGAGCAGCGCCATGAACGCAAACAAACAGATCAACATCTTTTCCAAAGACCTAACTAAGTCTGATAATTTATCCCAGATCCCACCAACCGTTACTCAACTTCTTCTGCTTCTGCTTGATTATGCCCCTTCCGACACCGGCCTCTCCCATCTCAAGCCCCACTCCCCGACCCCAGTCTAACCTCCGAAAGGGCCATCCATGCGAGCCTCTCCCACCTCAGCCCCAATCCCCGACCCCGTCTGACCTCCGAAAGGGCCATCCATACGAGCCTCTCCCACCTCAGCACCCAACCCCCGACCCCGTCTAACCTCGAAAGGGCCATCCCATCGCGAGCCTCTCCCACCTCAAAACCCCAATACCGCACGCCCTCTGAGCCTCCAAAGGGCCATCCATACGAAGCCTCTCCCATCCTTCCAGCCCCACTCCCCGAACCCCGTCGACCTCCGAAAGGCACATCCATATGAGGGGAGACCACCCCTGGTGAGGTCGCTGCCTCAGAAAACCTCGACACCCCGGCTGTCAGCGGCGGCGGCCCCAGTTGAGGCGTTCATTGATCATCTCTATCTGGTGGCCGGCTATCGGCGCCGCACGGTCATTTTTCTCCACTATCGCCACTTGTCGGCTCTATCTCGCGGGTCTCACGGACGCCACCCCAGAAGAAAGGCCGGTGGCGGCGGCGGCGGTGGGAAGACCGCGGCCAGATCCCGGATATCAACCCGCAGTATCGGCTCCGATTACATCGCGCCGAGAACGGGCTCATGGCTTTGGCTAAATAATTACACGGTTTATCGGTACTTTCATCGGTGGGCGCAGAGGCCGTGGACTGACCACATTAGCCACAGGATGAGGACTGCTGTGCGGACTGACCTACTACAGCGGAAGTCAGACGCTAAAATGGCACCACTTTCGTTGCAACTGGGTGTAATCAAATACCTAGGTGCAGTTTTCGGAACATAATATCAACGTGATGCTGAGCGGATGATCACGCATTACTGACAAAAATGGGTCCGATGGCGATGTCGAAGATAATGTCAACGTTTCAACAATGGTGAGCTAAAAGATGGCAACTTAAGTGAACAATCATCGTAAATGTGATAATATATTGGGTTAGGTAATCAGATACCATCGAATATACCGCACCTGACAACATCCATGTAGATACAATCATTCACGGTTTGCCACATGAGTACAAGACCGAAAAAATGCGTTTCCGACTGATGATTCACCCTACCCCGACGATTGAAAGACCATCGTCCAGTCACAGAAATGAGTTGTAAAGGCTGACCAAAAGTCACAACTTTATTGTGGGTAAGATACAAGGGCGTCACCACCTTCCGAAAGTTGCGGGGACGGAGACACTTCGAAGTCGATTCCTTCCATGCAACATTGCAACATCCATGATAGGCGTAATGCTAAAATCCGAAAATGTTTAAGGGGACGCTTGGCCCTCGGGGGACGTCCCCCCTTAGGTCACTCATGGTAAGATATCGTACCAATGCATACTTCAGCAGATTCAAGAAATTGATAGCAACATCAAACACGCAAGTCATACCAGCTTTTCAAGATCAAATCTGAATATCAAGAATTAATAATTTGACATTGGCAGAGACAGAAGTGCTGAAGCCTGAAAGCAGTTGTTATGAAGGATAAATAACTAAGCACACCCAGCAACCATGTCAAAATCAGCAGTACGACGGGGTAATGTGCTACCATCACAGCATTAGTGTTACCCTGATGTGACAGCTTGTTATTGGCTGTCGATCGTCTGCACAACTACCGTGCGATTCGTCACATCGGTAATTATGTACTGCTCGTAAGCGGCAGCTAAGTACCTTCGCTATTTGAACCTTAGTTCCATAATGCCCCTGACATCTGGCAGTAACCACACGTAACCACCAGTGACCTGTCACGTGACAGTTGACTACCACCGGCAGCGCCTGTCACATGACAGCACCTGTCAGGCCCGTGTTGCTGTCAGCCGCTAGCATGCCACCCCACTACGTTTCCCCGTTCGTGCGGAAGGTTATCGCCGCCACATTACAGGATCTGACATCCAACGTTGGCGATTTTTGCGCGCGCCTTTTTCGCGTCGCGGCGGCGGAAAATCAGCCCGGCTGTCAGCGGCTGGCGGAGCGCCGACCACGTGCCAACAAAGCACCACCGATCTGACCGCGCGGCCGCGGCCGCGACACGCCTGCGGTCCGTGCCGACGCCATATAAGGCGCATTTTTAGCCGCTTTTTAGCCGATTACATAGCAGGCTGGCATCAATAACTGGCGTGCTTCGATTCCGGGGAAATGTAAGTCAGTGTCTGACACACGTCGAAACGGAGAGAGGGTTTTTAATGAAATAAAAGTGTTGAGGCCCGGCAGTTGATTCTAGTCAGTGGGGACTGCGGAGGGTGTATCGGGCCGATCAGCTGCTTGTCTTATCTGTACACGGACCGCGGATCACCAGACTGTCAATGTCCAGCGATTTAAGACGACCGTATCTCTAATAGGATGTTTCCTAAAAGAAAAGGTCGCGGCTGATCGTACATACACGTATCGGACCCGCGGATACAATGGAGGGGTTTCTTAAAACGGGTGACCTTTCATTAGACAGACGAGAGGATTGATAGCGCCAAGCAGAGGTCTTGGACTTATGTGGGATGGAGATTGATGATGTATCCGTTGACGGATTTCAGTGGGATAAGAGACCTTGTCGAGAAAGCAAAGCTTTTGAAAGGGTGGTGATATTTTGGCAGCGTTTCCTGTTTGCTGGCAGGGTCATTGGTTCAGCTCTTTTTGTTTGGCTAAATCTGCCATTGATAATTTGATGGTCATGGTAGTTATTTGATGAAAATAACGTTTTTCAGCTGAAAAAACACACATACCAGCACATATCAACCCGAATCACTTCCTCCTTTGAATTAGCCCCAGCCATGGCTATCTGATGAAGATTAATCATCTCTCATTTTTGAAACCCGTTTAACTTACTGAAGAAACATATCGTTAATTAGCGAATATTTTTCCCAGCCGCAAACAAAAGCTGTAATTCGATTTCACCACTTCCGGCGCCGTAAGGATCTCGTTCGTTTCCTCCTTGACACTGGCAAGCACATTCTTCCAAAGCCACAAGCGGCACGCACCACCGAGCCCACTGCCCGGACGCCGGAAGCCATCGACACCAGTCAGTGAGTCGGGTCGGGGTTTCGTCAGGAGCACCTGACGTAACTGGACACAACAATCGACACCTATCACACGGTCATCTGTCGCTTACAAGTCCCAAAGACCAGCGACGCCTCTCGAGGCGAGACTGGAGCCCGATTTGGCCAGAGGCCCGTCCCTGTTTTCTGGCCCCTCCACCCTCCACCCACATACGCGGCCGCTGACTCTATGTATATAGTTAAACACCCGCCGCCTGCGCAGCCGTTGCCGCCGCCGCCCCCGCCGCCACCCCCAGCCACCCCCAGCCGTCCCAGCCGCCCCCAGCCGCCGCCGCCGCCGCCGCCGCCGCCACGATGGTGGCAGTGATGCGACAGAGACCGGGGCATATAAATGAAATCCTATTACCCTGCATATCCTTGGCCTGGCGCGTCATATTTTTCAGATTATTCCCATGATTGGTGGTTAGATTTGTAGCCACTGTGCGGATGCGATAGGAGGGTATTAATCTCACACGATGACACTATCAGGTTACTCGCCAAGCAAACTGAATGTGAATTAATGGAAACGGCGTTCTTTGCCGCTCTATCTGGGTGGCCAGTGATGAAACTGGAGGTGTGAGCTGATTTAGCTGATGATAATTCGATTCATTTCAATATTGAGCCGAAAATGTGATCATGGAATAGTTAGAAACGTTTTATAACTTACATATATATTTGGTAATTATGATACCACGACCAGATACTTATCGATCACTTCAGAATAAGCGGTGTCATTAAAAGACGCTCTGGAAGTGCGTTTTATTTTTATATCCCTCTTCGGAATGGCCAGTAGCACTTAGTATAAGTGGCGCAATACCGTCATATGGCGCCATCCGAGCGAGCTCGAGCACCGTTCCATCAAAGAAGGAGCACATGTCTGTATGTTTGAAGTCAGCAACTTTTGCCGAATATGATCTAATGGCAGCTTACAATTAAAAGTTCGGATAACAGATTCTCCTTCCCTTTCCGTCATTCAGTTCGAAAACAAACTGAGTGATTTACCAGGTGTTCACCAGCAGCGTTAATGTTCCGCTGTGCTCTGCTCTGCTCTCTGGAAGAACAAAGTACAAGGTGCATCTTTCTTCATACGACCTTTTTCAATCTATGGCTGAATCGTGTGAACAGAATTTCACCTGTGACGTCACCGGCTACAGAGTGACTTGTTTACGTCGTGTCACTGAATACGACTCAACAGCGACGTACGCTGACGCACCCCTGCAGAACGCAAGACGAAATACGAAAACAGACTAAACAACCAGCTCACTCAGGGAATACTCGGAAGACTAAGGCATGACCTCTGTATCATTCTTCATTTACGTTGGATATCGGCCGTCAAACAAAACTGACCTGACATTGTACAGCGTACATTGGCGAGGTGACGATTGTCTTGAGGTAAACTGACTCCGTGACTCATACGGCAAACAAACTGAAAACTGTCAGCCACAACCGCAGCTGGAGACACCCAATGGCAGGCGCGGATCCAGGATTTCGGTCCAGGGGGAGGGCTCCACATACAAAAAATCGACCTCCGGGCGCGCCATGGGCACGATCCGGCTCAGGGGGCGCCCTAGCACCCCCTTCCCTGATCCGCGTCTACATCACTGCCCATTGCAGTGATGGAGACACGACTAACTCACCAGACCGCTCTCTGCCTCATACAAAATGGCGGCAGGGGACGGCTGGAACTCTAGACGTATACCTGGATATCGAGAGAGCTTTAATTTATAATTGCTTGTCCAGCAGTGGTTTAAACTGCTGAACCTGGCCTTTTCCTTTATGTTATGTCGAATGACTTAATGGAAATGAAGAAATCGTTACACTTCTTTGTTTGTTTGTTGATTACGGTTTTAGGGCGCCAACAACTACTTGGTTACTTTGCGCCCATAACCAGTCGTTACACTTCGAATAAGTAAGCTTGGTGGCATCCGTAAATTTAAAGGTGCATATCATATGGTTAAGGCGAGAACATTTTTTTTTTGCTTGTGTTTTGCATAACAGAGCATACAATTTTGCAATGCAATAAGAGGGTAATATCAGGTGAGTATCAGACAGAAAGAAATGCTGCAGACCGATCCGCACGTTGGCATGTTCGACTTCAGTATTCAAAATTAGGAAAATTTCTGTCACACCCTATATTCCCACGGTTTGCGGCCCTGTGGTTGTGTTAAACCGTAACACAATCATCTTCTTACGATAGGCGCCATGATAATCAACATAACGTGATTATCCGTTACTGTGCATTACGGACCTTCAATAACTTTGGTGAGAAACAAGTTTCTTTGTTTGATTGTGATGAACAATAATGCATTGAAATGTCGCGATAAGTTTGTGTTCTGTGCCGTCGTGATGAATAGTTTGTGTTTTCTGTTTAGCAGGGAAGTAGTTTCCTCTTCAGTTGATGGGCTTCAGCCCCCCCCAACTTGGCTTCAGTTCCCCCAACTTGAACGAGGAAGTGGGTCAAATCCAGGGACAAATATGTATTTTTGTTGATTTTGACGGTAATTTCAGCATTTTTCCCCAGCTCAGCCACCAAACTTGTATAGAGAAGTATGCCCATGATGGTTAGGGTAAGAACTAAGAACATTGTATTTTTCGCGGGCGATGAGAACAAGCAAAAGGGTCTTTTGTTTACAACAGACGAAAAACGCACCATAATTTATTCTGACACACCGTTATGAGAGAGGCATTTCATGCGTCAATGTTAACAAAATATTCGCGGACCTGGCTGCAAATTTGTCAATGTTTTACTAAATTGTTTATTACTAGTATGATAACACATCACAGAGAACACGAGTCTGACCCGTTATCCAACGAGTAACGGGATGCGCAGCACTCCGCATGACGCAAAGAATCGACTTCTGAATACATGTAACAGCATTGGACATAATTCGCTTTCCTATGCATGCTAAGCATGCCATTATCAAGTATATCACAGATAATAGACTCTGCCGCGCCGGTCAAAGACCAATCCAACTCACCACTATCCGTGGATCAGGTTCGCCTCCGAGCGTGATATCGTTCAGTCACCTCCCAGCTCCCACCCGGTCAGGTCAGGTCAGGTCAGGTCAGGTCAGGTCACGGCGGCTGACCGCGCTCAGCAGCCGTGTCACCGCCACCAGCCTCCGGGCACGAGTGATGCCGGCCCACTGGCGACGCCTAATTTATACTTAGCCGCTGTAAATTGGAAAATGTTTCTATCGCGCGGCGGCCGGCTTCCCCGCCGCCTCTAAATCAACATGGCCGCCGCCTATCGCTGCAATGCAATGTGCGCCCACTGCGACGCCGCGAATCCGTCGGCGCGATATCAAACAGCGCCAGCGATGGGTGCTCCCCGCTGATAACCGCCTAATAGACTTAAACATTCGCTGCCAGATGCGCCCCGCCGATAAACGGCACACAAAATTGAAAAGATGTCAGTCGACCGGCCAGCCGCCGACGGGATTCTACAGAGTCGTCGACGACGGCGGCGGCGGCGGCGGCGGCGGAGCGGCGGGGCGCGGCGGCGGGCTGGCGGGCGGCGGCGAGCGGCGGCGGCGGCGGCGGCGGCGGTGGCGGTGGCGTGGGCGGCGGGCGGCGGCGGGGCCGTGAAGAGGCGGAGGAGGCGACCTGGGCGCGTCCACAGAGGTGTGTCGCCGTGAGCTCGGAGGAGAGCTGTCGTGTTGGGCCACAGCCCCGCTGATGGATCGCGTTTGGCGGCGGATGCGTCTGGATAGCGCGCCTAGATATGTATCTTATCGGGCCGGCGCGGCGGCGCGCGCTGTCTCATTCCCGCATTATGCAGTCTGCCGATGGGAGCGTCGCGTGTCGGCTGTGTCACGTTGTGTCGGTTGTGACGTCTGTGTCACATTGTGTCACCCTGTGTCACATTGAGTCGCCCTGTGTCGCCGTGACCAGAGCGGGGCCGAGAGAGACGCATTGGGAATGACAGCCGCGTGCGATCCAATCGGAGGTACAGGACACGGATCGCATCGAGGGGATCTCGAGATGGCAGGGGTTGCGAGGTGAAGCGGGATTGATCCCGGTGGGCTTTGAGATGTGAGATACATTGTTTGTGCCGGGCAGTGTCGCAAGTCAAAGACTTGCAAAGATAACAGAGGCAAAGTTGTTTTGTGTAGCCATATTACCTTTTTATCTTGCAATGTGTCTGTCGCGTAAACAAAAATGACGCCAACATTTTCGCCATGTTCAATAAGCAATATAATCGGATGAGCTGAGGTGTCCATAACGACCAAAATGACATTAATTGAATTCCTACAAACTTGGTTGATACTAACCAAGCTAATGAACTATGTAAACATTTGTAGAATTGAGGGAGCATATTTATATCGAGCTACCACGTAGCCTGCTGGCTCATTTAGTGGCCTGAATCATCTGCGCAGCCCTGTGTAGCATGAAGCATCAATAATTATTTTTTAGCCTCCTTATAACGTTTCACCTTGTCAAACGCTGTAAAGCTTTGTGATCTTACGCAAAAACCACGAATGTGTCATTAATTTTGCTACAAAAATCAGCACCAATTGTCAAAAAAACGACTTAACAAAATACTATTTTCGAACTACGATGCTATATAGACGAATGCATCGCTTTGGTCGTGTGGCGCACAGTAACAACGCGTTATGAAGTTTGTTTTACAGCAACTTTACGTCATGTCGAACAAGCGCGCGTTCAACACCATATTGCGCATTTAGCAAATGGTGCTTTGAAGTTTGAACGTCTTATCACAACCCATTTGGTTGATTACTTATAGGGCTTAGTTTCTGAACTCAAACTTAAAACAATTGGACTTATATAAGTTAAGGTAAATTGGCATAATCTATTAATTCATCCATTATGGCAGCACTGGTCAAGGATGTTGCCCAGTTAAGTCAAACAGAGCCTTACGCAGTGGTGTATCTAGAAATCAGCCTAGGGGGATGGGGGCATTTTTTTTTAATTTAGTCCGAATGTTTGGTGTGGATGGCTTTCCGAGGTCAGGAACCGCGCTAAGCAGAGCTTGTTGCGCTGGTCCTGACCTCACCACCCGATCGCGCAATTCCTGTTGGCCGGCAGAATTTAGAGAAGGCAGAATATATTGATTTACCCATTGCAATTTGTCAAAAAATATATAGGTAGACAATTATTATTTTGTCCAAGAACCTTATATACAATACTTAAAAACCCGCTTGAATTATCAGTAAAACATTTTTTCCTGATTATCTTGAAATTTAACCACAAACAGTGTCCTTGCCTAATGGATACAGCATATTCTGGAGCGCGCCTCGGCGCCAGGGGGCATGGCCACCATGACCCCCTTAAATACGCCACTGTCCGTAAGCATGATGTTAATACACACACTATACACATGGTCATGACGAATGATGACGGCAGCTCGCTCAAAGTCCCAGATCCTTCAAGTTCCAGATTTTTCGAGCAGAAAAAAAAAATGGAGCAAAAGGTAGGTTTCAGGATTTTACAATGTCCACCCAGTTCAACAAAACTGCTGCATCAGTTCATTCCGTGTTAAAAAATGAAATATTTCCTTTAATATATCCTGTACTGCATCTGGTATTGCGCGGTAGAATGTAACCAAAATAAACATAGTGTATGGACAGGTGGTTATTAAATAATAAATCATTTAAAGTTAAATAAATCTGACAATACTGCAGACAAATTATTTCTAAATCAAACACATAATAAACCACTAGGCCAATGACTTATGCTAAAACCTTCCAAGTCACGAAACATGTTTAACATTTGCACAGCAGCAAGTAGACTATTTGAACGGCTTAACAAACATGCCAAGCTTGCATTGTAAGTTCAGGTCAATGTATAATGTATATATATAACTGCCTCATTTACCGTTCTCTTAGTCACAAGAAGCATTGTAGACAAGTGTCAGAGGAAGCCACTTGTCAACAAATTGGCTTACTATACCGAAATACCGTCTCGCTATCGATACCCCTCCTCATTAATATTCATTCGCCCCTCGCCATATTATCATTCCCATGCCCTATAACACTTCCACCCTTATCACCAATGGCCCACCGTCACGCGAAATCCCCAGCCGAACAGCCGATCGCTGTCATACCCAATACTATAACTCTGTGACGATCACTGACCCCTGCCCCTTTCGGAGGGGACCAGCAGGGGGACCGGCAGGGGACGGCCGCCATCTTGCAGCCCTGTGACAGCGGCGGCGGCGGCGGCGGCGGCGGCACGGCGGCGGCGGCGGAGGCACAGCCGGGTGGAAACGGAGATAAGAACGCCTCGCCACCGCAGCGACGATGCTCCCGCCGCCGTCGACGATTGCGGCGCGATAGCGTCGGCCGCGTCGACGTCGATGACGAGTGAAGGGTGCAGCGAGCCGATAATGGTTGCCTCTGACGCCCCGCTGCGCCTGCTGCGCCCGCGCGCCCACCCCTGCCAGTCCTCCCCTTCCTGGGACATGCAGACAAGATCGCCAGGACTTGGACAGGGAGGTGGCGGCGGTGGTGTGGCGATAGCGCGGCTGTACTGCTGCTTCAGCCGTCAGAGCAAAGGAGTGAGAATACGAGCAAATCGCGTGGATGGGGCCGATAATGATGTTATGGGCGGAATGGCTACAACATCGTGAGCAATTATCATTAATTATACTTGCTAAACGCTGGTACTAGCTGCGATGAATTGTTTATGAGAACGATCACGTTCTGATCAGCTTCAGACGAGAGTCCACATCAAAGCAGTTTCGATGTATTTAGTAATAGTTTAGAAACGGCCTTATTGATGGTTTTAAGTTTCAACTAACTTGCCTTCCTTTACTTTTCACGCATTTCCTCGCGGTCATGGTGTCGCTCCCCGTGCTTCACCATTCCCTGAACCTGACAACCTTGTGCAGACAATTCAACATTTAGTAAACCCCCGTCATACTACCACTGTCTCTCATTCACACGTCACATAAATCACTCACCAGCGAGCTCATACGCCAATCAATGAACTGCCTACACACCTACCTAGCCCCGACGCTGTGAGACGTACTCAACCTGACTGGCGACGCGCTAGCCACTGGACTCGGACGCTCCTATCTCGGAATAACCGCTGACTTGGAATCGACCGCAGATGTCCGCCACCTGCCAGTCCCCAACACGTTAGCATGCAGGACATTCCCTCGGATCAGCGGCGCTGGTCCCGATTTCCGAATGCACTGCGGGCGATCAAGTTATCGCCCGCTGTTCCGATGTCGATCTGTCACCGATTCCCGCGCGGTGCATTTTGTCCGTGCTCGATTTGCATGCTGTGCTCGGGTGAACATTGGGGTCGGGTCGCGCTCCGGCCCCTTCGCTCCGGGATAACCCAGTACTGACAGGCAGTGCGGCGGAGTGACAAAAGCGCTGTTTACATGTGTTTGTTTGTTGATTGGGGTTTTAGGGCGCAACAACTGCTTGGTTATTTTGCGCCCATGCTGTTTACATGTGATTTTCGGTGCATCTATCAGCGCACCCATTCACTCATGTTCAGGTCGTGTGTATACTGTACGAATACATCTATTAACATCCGTTTGTCTCCAACGACATTCCTCCTATACCTCGTATCACCACGCACAAAACAAAGTGCACTAAGCACACGGTTAAAATGCCATGCCTTTTATGACAAGCGCTGTGTATGGATATCTCCTCAGATCCTCCTTGAGTTTATTCAGCGCCTATGTCGAAGCATGCCATTCGGTGATCGATTAGCGCCAGCACTCCCCTGACAAGCCTTCAAAGCCGGCATTACATGCGACAACCCTGGCCAGTGGACACCGTCGGTAAAACCCAGCAGGCGGCCATAGATGTGACGCCATCGGCCTCTCCGGCCAGCCACCTGGCGGTTTTCGACTCCAGGGCGACCTCTGTGCATCTGTGATCTGGTTTGTCACTGATCCTCTCACCCATCTGTCGTCTGAGGTTCGTTCAGAGGCCCGTCCAGGGGCTTCTCAGCTGGCTGCTGCAACCTGCTAGCCCCCAGCCACCGACCAGCCGGGCCTGCCATCTTCAGGCGGAACACTGTGTTCGGTTCGGGATGTCAGCCGCGGGCTCTGACCGCTGATTGGACAGCTACCTGTCCGCAGAGCGTTAGTGATGTTCACGCTATCTGCCGATCACGCCCGGCATCCTTACAGCTGCCGAGTGGCACGAGAAACAGGCATTGCTGTATCTCGTCCGGCAAGAGATTACGTTTTTTGTCGCTCGATTTCGCTGTAATTGGAAGCCGCAAAGCGTCGTTTCATTGAATCGGCCGCGCGTCGTCACGTTGAGGAGCTCTTCTTCATTGCCGCCTCTGGTCAGGAAGGTGTCATATGGATGATCGCCGCCGTAGCGGAACATTAACTTCGCACACCATTAATACTACCGGAATGCGGATGGTCGTGATAGCGGTAATGTGGAAGAACATGAAATATGGTTTGTTTAAAGTTTTCGAGTATCTTATAGCAAGTTCGTGATCTTTCGATTTAGTTGTTTTGCCCAGCGGTCATATCATGCTTTGAAAGGGACTTCATCGATTTAACATTAGATTCAAATACACTGTCGTTGGAATATATCGCATTAAATATAGTTTGCGTTTTCTCTCAATTTGTGCAAAGTTACGATCCCCCAAAATACACTATACCATAAATGTGCAAAGTAAAGTAAGTTGTAAAATGTTGACAATTATGTTCAGTCTTCGATCAATTTACAATTATTATTCTTGGCTCATACAATATACATGTATATACAAATAGACTAGCAAGGCTGCGAAGCTTCGAGTTCTGTTCCACCTTTAACTCGAATTCATAACGATTCTGTTAGCCATCGAATATAGCATTACCAACGTGGATCACATATTGACACTGTTCAAAATCCTTGGCATGACTCCTTCAAAGGGCAGCCTCCAGCTCTGAGCACGAGACACAGAGCGTGCGCTGCGTTGGGACAGTCGCGTCTCAGTCGAGAGATGACCTCGGGTCGGGCAGAGTGTCGTCTGAGCCGGTGTCAACACTGGCAGCACTGGCAGCGTCCATTGTCCCGCCATTGTCACCACAGACGCTGCGCCGATAAGATAACGACGACAATCGATTCAGTTACTGGGCGTTATCGAGGCGGGCCTAGGCGCGTGAACGAACCCCCTCGTGGCGCTGGCAGCCAACGGAGCGTCTTCATTTTATACCCGGGATATTTGTATTTTGAGATGTCCAAGTTCTGCCTTGTTGCCTTGTCCTTGTCCTTGTGAATGCCTTGTCCAAGTTCATCTTTCTGAACTTACCGGTCCAGGGAGGTGAGGTAAAAATGCAATTAACGTGTAAGAGTTGGCGCCAGAATATGACCTCAAAGGCTTGCTCCGGGCCAAAATGTCAAAATTGTCCAGTTTGTAATTTACTTTGTCCTTCAATTTTGTTTAGCAGTAATGCATACAAAAATATTTTTTATGGCTGCAAGATTTCTCTTATTATCGCTGTTGTGAACCCAGATAACAAGTTGCATCCCAACCATGAGCCTACAAGTTCGACCAGACTTACGACATTTTGTGTCAATCGAAAATTATCCCAAGAATACGTGTCCCTAAAATGTCTCTAAGTTAATCTGGATGATTGGATAAGGTGCGTTTACGGTGCAGTTTACTGGGCCGCCGCCCGGGCGGCACCTTTTTTGAAATTAGGGCCACCGTCTGCCTATCACACTATTTAACGCGGCCTCATTCTATATCCTTTCTAACACCAAAGACATTCCAATAATTATTGAATACTTTGGGACTTCTTGACCACTTGCGAATTATGAAGATTTTAGTGATAATATCGAGATTTGATGATGTATAACTAAGTGCCACTTTCAAAGCTTGGTGGTACCCGACCCACCCGCAACGCCAATTCCATATCACCTACCCAATGACATATAGTCTGCCACTACCCGCAAGTACCAAAAAATTTCCATTTCTTTTACTCGCCTTCTTATTAACATCTCATTTGTAAATGCAACTAAACTGTATTTGATTATATTTATATTAAATCCATGATCCTGTATCTACCTGGATGCCTAGTAGGTGGGCAATTTAACACCCACCAACGGTTCGCACAACTGATTTAATCCATATTAATACCTAATGGACGATTTCGGGAAAGCTCAACATAACTCATTAACTACTCGTAATTACATTACAGTGTAATTTCTTCGAATAATGCATCGAAACGGCGTAGCGTGCCTGCTTATATACGTAAATTGTCAAGATTCCGAACCCTGCAAATCGGGCGTTTTGCCCCAGCTTTGGGGCAGAACGCCCACACGCCCCACTTGGGTAAAAGTATAGGTATGTGTGGGGGATTTTTTACATTATGTACTCATGTCATCTCGCTATACACAGCGCATGACCCAAGGCCCCCAATAAAAAAAAAAACCCCCTAAGGCCGATTTGACTGACCTTATCGACGTGCAGACCATGACATGGTTTTTACTATCAGTGACGGCGCAACTCCGGTCAATTCAGAAGTTCCCTTTCCAGTTTTCAGCAAACACTCATCTCCGGCGAGAGACGGCGCGAGAGAGTACAATATTCTCTTCAAATTCCTTACGAACACATCAACTGTTATTTTCATTTGTGCCTGTTTCACGGGGGCAAAACGCCCAGTGGGCGCGCTGCCCACTTGTAAATGGGCGTTTTACCCCTCACAGCTCATTGACTACTTTCTGCTTTCCCTAGCATTCCGCCACAATTGTATACTAACAAATTTTGGTCCAAATGAATCTTCACACCAACATGTTTGTCATCACATGATTTCACAACCCTCATTATAGGGAATCCCACAAAGTTAAGCAAAAGAACAAAACCTCACGTAAAAATATTTGACAAAACACTTACCCTCGCCGCACAATCTCAGCAACAGAGCTAGCGCTCCAAATGCATGTAGCAGTCTCCAATGTTCTCAAAACAGCTATAGATTACGGAAATGTCAAATGTTACAAATATGATGGGTGGGCGTTTATCCGCCATGGCGCTTTGCCCCACTCTACCCTATTTGTTCCAAGTATCCAATCCCATCAAAATCCCTGTTCCCATTGTTTTTTAATTATGTAATTTGCTTACCCCATCTTACATCATCCAAATTATCCTGTTTACCCGCTACTCCCATCCTGGGTAGTATACCTAACTACCCACCCAGATGGTAGTGCGTAGAAAGTTGCACCCTCTATGGGATAGCGCGGTGCCGATTGTTTTGGTATTCGCGCATGCCGCTCATTTGTCCTCCCAATTCCGAATTACCGAATTATGATGCGCCCGCCGGTCCTACGGGAAATATAGGCATTGTGTGGTTATTGTGTTTCAGTTAGCTCGTGCTTCTTTGTTTTGTTCCCGGCATATTATATTAACTTAAGATGTCTGTTGCTACGATCCTGTGATCTATCAGATCCGTTCGGAAAATGTAATGACTCCAATTGTTAAATGGATGGTCGGCAAAGTGACCATCGGTGATTCCGCCGGATGCCGTTACTACGCACAACTGCACGTCCCTCTCATATAATTTCCACTGATTTTCAATTGCAGTCGATGTTAACTGCGATATAGCACTGTCAAATGTACGATGGCTCTCTTCGCTTTCAACAATTGTTCAATCTGACTTTGCTTGAATTGCATTCATCCATTAGTATCAGTTATAAACACGCTTCGCCATTGAAGCTCCCTTCCCCAACTAATCACCCCAAATGATGCAATTCACATTTTTGAGTAATAGGACAATCTAAGCCAAACTTTCAACGAAAAAAGAAACATTCGTTTTAAAAGTCAGTTCTGATACCATAGCAACCGATCCGAGAAGCTTTCAACAATTCTGCCGAGTTCTTTGCCCCCCCTCCCCCGACTCGAACCCATCTCGTAACTCATAGCGAGCCACAAAAGAAGATGGACCTCAACAATCTCTCCTCTCTTATTCCACCACACAACTTCGTCTTATTTTTATTTCCGACTTTGCTCACTCAAAAGGCCGACGCCACCCCCGATAACTAGGAGCATTTGAGTCCATCTCTTTTCCATCGCAACCACCATAGCTTAATGTATAAAGTGCCGAAATACTTGGGGGGACAGTCCCCCGTTCCCTGTGGGGTAGAGCCCCATCTCGATTATCTAATCTCGATTTGAATTGACATACTCGCTCCCGAGACAGGAGAAATATCATATTGTGCTTTGGTACGCTTGGCCAACATCTTCGCATCAGCGCAGCCCATACCTTCGACCTAGGGGACGAGGTGGCGTGGTGGGTCGGTCACAGAGCATCCCAGCGGAACCATCGGCAAAGCCCGCCCAAATCGCGAAAAATTATCATCACAGCTTTAGCCTATGACATTTGCAAGCGACCTACATACATGTCGCCAGACCGTCATCATAAATGTCTTGTATGGAAGTACGGACCGATTAGCAACGGTCCCTTCTCCACCCCCATTGACGCCCCCTGACTCAGAGCTATGATGTCCGCATCACCACTCCAAACTGCCCCCTTGTGCCGCGAGGCTTAGACCAAGCTCGCTCAAACCAACTTTATAATCATTTATAATAATCGCCAGTGATTTTGTCAATACCTTCATTGGAGTGCACAATTCCCATCAGATTATGTTGGCGCCCCGATATCGTTTTCTACCTCCCCAGCTCCCCCCCGGCCAGCTGTCAATTTTGTTTAGAACTTCGGTTCGTTTCATGCATGGGCTTCAACCTGACTTCATTATCCATAAATGCTCGGAAATAATGAAATACAAGTACAATGATTCTGTGACTTGTTTGTACTTCTGCATTGCTGCTAAGATATGAATGCGTTTGCATCATATCTCAGTTACCATGTAAACTGCCATGGCATCCTTGTACTGCAGGTGTCTGATATATCATCGGCGGCCGTCCTGACAGCCCATAAATATTCCGCGTTTATAGGGACGCCCATGCAATCAGGCGCGGGGCTTATAGATGTCTTATCTACCTGTTTGAAGCCCTGCTCGTGCTGCGAATGCAAACCGTTTAATTAGATTGTGGTTTAACTATGTGACGAAGTAGTCCAGCCACAATCCATCGACAGGAGGATGGAACGCGTCCACACCTATATCGGGGATAAGGATGATGAGTGATGACGTGGGTTTTATAATGGACGGTTCATGGCGACCCGAAATCAGCAAAAGCGACAGGGATGCAGCCCATCGATGAAATCAGGCACGGTGCGCTGCAACCGGAGCGATATAGCCGCGCCATATGGCAGAAAAGACACGCTGGAAAAGCGCCACCGTGACAGAAATATGGTATCTAGACGAGACAGACTCGGTAGCCATATCGCACGACTAGCTCTTACACGATGTTGACGAATTGCTTATGAATGAAAGATATAAAGTCAGGCGGAAAAAGAACATAAATTTTAGAATACAATTGCTTATCAGCAAGAGTTTGATTAACATCCAAATAGACTTAGACGGATATGGATAAACATTCGCAAAATCATATCATAAAATTAAATCCTTGTCAGGAATGATCTAGTTCATTTTAATTTTACGAGTGGGCCCAATTTTGGCTCTGTTCTGAGGACAGCGTGTCACCAGGAGAAGCGCGGTTATGCACGCAGGGTGCTCCGGTGCCAGAGGAAGGTCGATTGGGCCGGGCTCCGATGTGATGGTGTGCACACTGGCTGGGTACGGTGTAAGAGACCGAGGACTGCCGGATGGGAGCGGCGGCGGTGCGGTATGCCTCCAGCTTCCGACACGACACCCCCCACCCCCTGTAATTTGGCCCCGATCGCCGCCAGCCGCGGCCGCCCGGATCTGATCTGACTGCGCCACGGAGCTGCCATATGCTCCCGAGAGCTGCCATATCTCGGGCAGCAGATCTCTGCGCACGCAGTGCGGAGGCCGCCAAACTCGGCAAAATCCGATAGCGGGCCGCAGCGTGATTACAGTGATGTGCATGGCCAGCACGGAAGTACTGGAATGCAGGAGACTTGTAATTCAAATGCGCCGTAAAATGATGATAAGGCGTCGTAAAATAATGCAAGGTTTTACACTTCACCCGATGCTGCATATTAGACGTGTGATTACATTATGAGGCGTTACCGAGAACCAAGTGATAAATAGCATTATGTGAAATATAACGGACAGCTAATTTGATAATGCTCCTCGTTGACACTAACCCGTCATATTTACGCCACAAGGGGCTAGCGATGAAATCTTCGCATGCCACGTGGAATCAGCAATCCCGTATTTATGCCACACATTTATAGCGCCGGCAATCAGGCTTAATGTGTTTAGGGTTTTCCAGTGGCAAATACCCCGATGTATCTGTCCACTGGTTCATGGCAACAGGCAAGTTTCAACTTTGCCGTCCAAAGTGGTGCGGCGATGGTAGAGGATAAAAGGGAAGTATTCATATTAGTTAAGAGTCGTATCGTAAGGTCAGTTCACTTAGAGACTCACCAGAAAGGGTGGTGTTAGTAAGGTCACTGGGTCTGCCTTTAGTAATCACTGATTTCCTTCTCGCGTCGCAGCCAACATAAACAAATATCAATACGATGATAAGACCTGTTAAGCTTACTGTCTCTCAACAGAGCGGAATTACATTCGTCCACCGAAACACGATTGATCAAAGTGTGAAAACAGCTCACCTGCAAACATGCCACGTCAATCAAAAACCGAAGTGTGATGCAAACGTTGGGAAACACTGATAGATCTCCCGCACCGGCTCTGGAAATGATAAGCACTGGAGCCAAAGCCGATAATTACATACAAGCCCAGCATCACCTGAAACTCCGGCTCACTCGAACCACAAGGCATCCTCAGTACCCGACCACACATTATCTATCCCGGATTCCCCCAAATCAGATGTGAAGGTGCGAAGAAATCGACACCGGCCACTTCTGCGCCCGCTTCTCCGACTGCATTCCGACACCGTTTCGCGGATCAGTTTTGCGCGTGCTCGTTTTTTGAGCGGCCGCCCCGCCCCCTGAGATGGTGAGCGGTGGCCGGTGGGCAGTGGGCCACTCCGCGGCCGCTTATCTCCCTCACACAGCAAGGAAACCGCATTACCGCTGTCTGGCGGCCATCGCCGAGCTAGCTCAGCAGCCGCGCTCTCACTGTCAGTCGGTCCATCTCTCCTGCGCCGCTGCTGCAGCCCTGTTCGGTCCGATTAAGGTCCGTCCTGATCTGTCACTGCGCCATCTGCCGGCCGCCGGCTGGCCGTAGCTGTCTCAGGTCTCAGGTCACTGTCTGAAGTCCCCCTCTGACGTCACCGCCTCAGGTCGCGGAGTCAGGTTAGCTTTGAGATCACCGTTGAGGTCACCGTTGAGGTCACCGTTGTGGTCAGCGTTGAGGTCACCACCAGAGGTCACCACCAGAGGTCACCACCAGAGGTCACCGTCTCAAATTAAGAGTCAGATCAACGTCATCGGTCACCGGCCAGATCACTGATCAGGTCACTGATCAGGTCACTGATCAGGTCACTGTCTGATATCATCGGTCAGGTTACTGTCCGAAATCACAGGCTCAGGTCACTAGATCGTAAACCACCGTCTGAGGTCCCAGCGTCAGGTCACAGCTTAAGATCACCGGCCAGGTCACCGTCTACCTTCGACCCACCTGCCGGTCGCCCGGGTCGCCGCGTCCCGACCAGCACCCGTCCGTCGTTATCGATGGCATCGGAGCGGCGCGGCGTCCGACCCATCTGAGAGCGCGCGGCACCCGGTCAGAGGGGCCACGACGCGACGCTTTGCATATCGTCACCGGCTATCGGCGGCCGACGCGGCGTCGGGGGATGACGACCTGGCAGGCCCGACCGGAGTCGATCGCGCGATTGGGCCGCGACACCGCCGATGATGTCCAAATCAGCGCCTGTCAGAACGGCCGGAGCGCTCGGCCGCCCTTGTCGCGGCCTGTGTCGCCGGCGCGCCGCGCGAAGCGGCACGCCGTGCACGTGCACGTGCAATGCTGTGCACCGTGCGGCCGGGCGGCGGGCGGCAGGTGACCGGACAGGGGCTGTCCTGTGCTCAGCTGCGCGCGGATCGGTGGTGGGATGTTCGGTTCGGTTTTTGAGAACAGGATCGGCTTAATCAGTCGGGATGTTTCTTGGGATTGCAGGGGATGAAGGTGGTTATCGATATGTTAGACCAGGAGGGAGATATGATGGACATTAAGAATTGGCAGTGTTTCCAGTATCGCTAAATCCATGGAGCAGGAAAAAGTATCCAATAATCCAGCTAAGGAAGCAGATGGCGTTGTCACATAATCCAATCTTCTCCACGGATTATTGGCGAAAATAACTCCTTTACAATAGCTGCAACCAATGTTATCCATAACAGGCGTACATCGACATCGACTGCCTTATCATATTTGCAATTATGGTTGGCGTCAAAAGGAGCACGAAAAACACAAAACCGTTCACTGGTGAACCCGAGCAGTGGAAAAACGCGTTTGACACCGTTCAACTATCTCATTTCGTTCCCTTGAGATGTCAGGTGTCATGTTCCTTCAAAATGAGATGACAAAAACCCATACAGCTGTTCAAACAGCATGACACTTGGATCGCTGCCTGCCACCGTGGAGCCACCGTCAGCCCTTTCTCTCTTCCCGCACATATGTAACCATCGGTCGCGATCTTCAGCACAACAGCACATCTTCAGCACAACAGCGCCGCGTCGATGGCACTAATGTGCGCGGGTGGGGCGCCGAGACACACACACCTCTGTCCCTGTCCCAACGACCCCTGGGGGTTGTTGGGACAGAGGACCACAACCGCAAAATATGACGCAAAAACCTCCGTTCGCCGATGGGCGCCGAACGTCGTCATTTGTAGGCGATCGCCAGCGATGGTGAACGACGGTGAGCGATGGCTGGCGTCTAGATCGGTGTCGGAGGCGTCACACCCCCGCCGCGTACGCCTCATGTCCGCGGCGTATCTGCGGGATGGCGGCGGGATGGCGGCGGGATGTCTGTGGAGTAGCCGTGGGTGTCCACGGGGGTCATGTCAAGTCTGCGTAACTCCAGTCCCGCCCACCCGCCGACGCCGATCCGTCACATATGGCAGCGCTCGGTAACACCGGAGGCAGCCCTGTGGGGTGCGAAGGTCCCACTGGTGCTGTGACAGCGAGTGATGCGCAAAGATCGCCACGCCAGGATCGCCGCGTCAGGATCGCTACGCCGGAATCGCCGGCGATCTATCGTCACCAGACAGATGTTCGCGTCGGCGCGGTTTGTGTCGTCTCGCGAGAGGCGTTCAGCGGCGCAGGTTCCCATGGCTCGAGCCAGCCGGCGGGAATGATGGATGCCAGTGAAAGCGGAAGGCTGCGCGATAGATCTCGGATGCCCGGCCGGGCTGTCAGACGTGTTTCGATAACGCTACCGCGCAGCTTTGTTTGGCAGTTAACGTGTGACAGCCCCGATCCCTGCGTGGAGATGGAGCGCCGATGGAGATCTTTCCTAGATGAGAATTTCACAACAGAGCTCGAAACCCCGGTTCAAGAGTGTTGTTTTACCGCCGCGATCGACAACCGATCACTCGACACTTATCACTTTATTTAACCGTCAACCGATTGCGCAGATTCGCTCCGAACTATCTCGTTTCGACACTATCTCTGGCGGACGTTTTACTCCAGCTGACAGAAAAATACCGCGGCAGCAAGCGATCGGACATGTCACGAGTCACGCAGTCCACCTGGTCGTCACGACGGCCGCCTGTCAAACAGCTCGCGACCTTAGCCAGCGTCCCAAGATCAGCATCCACATCGTGTCAAACCAATTAACTCCTCATCAGTCTCCAAATCACATCTATGTCGCTCTCCCTTAGTCAGGACGGTCAGGGTAGTCAGGGCAGTCAAGGCAGTCAGGGCAGTCAGGGCAGTCAGGGCAGTCAGGGCAGTCAGGGCAGTCAGGGCAGTCAGGGCAGTCTCAGGGCAGTCAGGGCAGTCAGGGCAGTCAGGGCAGTCAGGGCAGTCAGGGCTCCAAGGTGGACACCAGGGCGGGTTACGGCTCCTTAGGTCGACACCAGGGCGTGTCCTGGTGTCACATGTGTCACACCGACCCCCGCAGACTCCAGGCCGCCGGCCGGGCACACAGTAGGCGCAGTCCAGACTACAGGCCGCCGGCCGGACACACAGTAGGCGCAGTCCAGACTACAGGCCGCCGGCCGGACACACAGTAGGCGCAGTCCAGACTACAGGCCGCCAGCCGGACACACAGTAGGCGCAGTCCAGACTACAGGCCGCCAGCCGGGCACACAGTAGGCGCAGTCCAGACTACAGGCCGCTGGCCGGACACACAGTAGGCGCAGTGCGGAAATGACACAGGAAGTGAGCCGGCCGCCGATGGCCGCGCCGACTGCTGATAGTGGGGCGATACGGCCCCCGCACCGCACCGCACCGCGCCGCGCCGCCAGCGCCGGCGGCGGCCAGAGGCCAGGGCTCGGCTTTAGAGGGTACAGAGCTGGGATAGAGGCACGGCTAGTGGCTCGGCTATAGGCTAAAGACTGCAGTTCGGTCAGAGTCTGCTGTTGGGCTAGATGCTTCTCGTCAGCTAGAAGCCTCTGCTAGGCTAGACAATCAGCTAAATACTAACGATTAGCGCCCACTGCTTGACTAGAAACTCATGCAACACTTCCCAGAGACTTCTCCCGGTGTTTAACCAGAGTCTGACAGGGTTGATTGCACCATAGAAAAAGGAAGCTGCTGGGTGTAATCGTTAATTGAGGCAATGTTGTTCGTCTATGGCTCCGATAAGTAGGTAAACGGGGCTCACTCTGGGCCAGTTACGCTGGAATGATGATTCATTTGACCCAGTAAGGCGTAAGACGCCTTGCAGTCCTGCCACTGCCGGTTTGATGAACAGCAGTGACACCGTAACGCGATAGCACGCCGATAAGGACAAAGCGGCAATGTCGCGAAAAAACACATCGTGTTCACTGTCGACTGTGAACTGTGCCAACAGACAGAGGAACATCGCAACTGGCATGGGTCCGGTGGTAGATTCGATCGCCAGCGCAGTGCCTTAGCTGGTTCGAGCTCGGGTTGGGGCCAGGCTTGGGGAGCTGGCTTCTCTTCTGGTGGAATGCTGCCCAGTGCAGGTGGGCCAGTACAGAGACTGGGTGTGTCGATCTGGTGGCGATGGCGCTATACTTGATCAGTGACAATAATCGCATGCACAAAAACGGAAAAATATTGCTGATGAGACCACCATCCAAGAGAAGAAGCCAAACACATGGAATTTACCTGAGCGATGCTATTTATGCGAGAAAGTGCATTGTTTGCACATGAGTACGTAAATGCAGACCGTTTGATTTTTGTTTTCAGACCGGCTGATCCTAAGGTAAATTAGACGTTCGGTGGATTGCTGCGTGCACCCAGGATTACGTTGAGCATGACAGGCATTCAAGTACTGATGTAACTGGTGAATTAACTTCGAGGGCTTCAAAGTACCTACTTCAAGAGAATCGGCCACCAGCCACCGCTTTACGTTCAATTATCAGTTTCAACGCAAGAATCTCGTATCACAGCATATCA
>VOPJ01009179.1:0-89970 GCA_014673585.1 Semibalanus balanoides
AGCGCCACCTATCAAGATCGAACTAGAGCTGAACTCGAACTAGGCCAGAGCGTCTGAAAGCATCCGTTACTGATGTTACTGATGTTACTGATGTTAGTTGGAAGTAACTACCAACTAAGGACTAAGGCGCCATGCCAGCGCCTTAGGGTTAGCATCGCAGCGCCGTATTTATAGCTGTGATTAGCCACATTATTGCGTGTCCGTGTCAAACAACACAGCATCTGCACCCAGAGGCGGATCCAGCAAATCTTCAACCTATACCTATACCCAAATCTGAAAACTCGACAGATTTGATCCACTATATTTTGAGGGTGTCTCTATTTCTCATTTTGCATCTCTATTTCACCCTCAACAAGCCAAGTGCCCCATCAGCGACCAGTGTCCTCTTAGGTGGTCAGAGTGCCCCTTGGGCGGCCAGAGTGCCCTCTGAAGTTCGAGGCCCAAGGGGCCTCGAACGTGTGGGTGGGGCTGGCCCCCTGGCCCCGTCCTCTGGATCCGCCACTATCTGCACCTCTAATTGGAAACGAACCACGACACGCACATTGCAAGGTGCTGCCACCTATAATAAACCTTGACTCGCTGTCCCGTGCTGCCATCTATGTGGTTATCCGCTCATCATTCAGGAGCATTTAGAAGCCACGGGTATGAGCTGAACAGCGCACGACACGGCAGCCGAAGTGTCGGGATACCCGGACACTCCGGGTAGGCGCGCCATAGGCGGCGAGACCCGGCTCAGAGGGGGTGCACGCCCAAGCGACCCCTGGATCCACGCCTGAGTAATAACAACGCTAATCGCTCACCAACTAGCAGAGGTGTCGCCAAAAAATGGCATAGGATATCGGCTGAATGACATAAAATTGGTGGGGCCCAGTATTGCCCAGGGTGGGCAATACTATGTTTTTGGCCCACCCATATTTCAAAAAGAGCTTGCGAACGGTGCAACGGTGCGGTGGCGAACTGGCTAGTGACGGTGCTCATTTCACTGGTGACGGCGCCCCTCTGGCTAGCTGTGACGACACTCTGGCTAGTGACGGTGCTGCTCCTCTGAATGGTGACGGTGCTCTCTGAATGTACGGCGCTCTCTGGTAGCTGGGACACTTATCTGGCTGCTCCTCCCTCGGTGCTGCTCCTCTGAATGGTGACGGTGCTCCTCTGATGGTGACGGTGCTCCTCTTGGCTAGGCTGTGACGACACTACTGGCTAGTGACGGTGCTCATTTCACTGGTGACGGCGCCCCTCTGGCTAGCTGTGACGACACTCTGGCTAGTGACGGTGCTGCTCCTCTGAATGGTGACGGTGCTCCTCTGAATGGTGACGGCGCTCCTCTGACAGGTAACGGATTCCCTCTGACTAGTGACGGCGCTCCTCTGGCTAGTGACGGCGCTCATCTGACTAGTGGCAGCATATCCGGGGGGCAGAGGGGGCAAGCTGCCTGCCCCCATAAGGCCGCCCCTCGAGCTGATCGGGCGACGTGCATTGCGTCTTTGCAAATTACATGACAGCTGATGACAGATGGAAGATGACAGACAGCTGATTGTCTCTCTGGCTAACGACACGGGTGCGGTTAATTCCCAAATTTAGAATCAGGCCTTATGTTGACATTAGTGGCGCAGCTGCTATTCCGAAGCTAGGTGAAGGCGCACTAATAATATGCTTTTTTCGCTTATACATTACAACTATGACGTTACCAAAGCCTTAAAGCCTTTCTATTTCCCGGTGGTGACAATGCAGTTTTTTTCTCGATTTAAATAATGTATGCACGCGACTCAGCTTTTCTTATTCAGCTTTGCCTTCCAATATCCAATAACATCAGCTGGGTCCGAAGACAGTCGCCGTGTGACAGTGGATGGAGGTGGGTCTGAGGTGGCGCGCGGCAGTGGGGTCCAGAAGAGGGGGTGAAGGCAGGGGGCCATGCCTCCTAGGCCCGAACTTGAGGGGGCACTTGGCCGCTGAGGGCACTTCTGGACCGAGATGGGGGCCCTGGCCGTTTGATGGGAGCACCATGGCCGCCTGATGGGGCACTTCTTGCACCTGGGGGGGAGGGGGGGGGCACTCTGCACCTGGGGAGGGGACTCTGTGCCTGGGGGCACTCTTGCCCAACGTGCGGGGGGCACTCTTGCCACCGATGGGTGGTACACTCTTGCCAACTGGGGGAGGGACCTTGCCTACCCGAGGGGGAACTCTTGCCACCTGGGGGCACTCTTGCACCGAGGGTGCACTCTTGTCACTGCGGGGGAACTCTTGCCACCGCGGTAGGGAAGCACTCTGCCTCCTGGGGGGGGGGGGTCTCTTGCCATTTGGGGAGAGGGCACTCTGCCACCATATGGGGGGGGGGGGCATCTTGCCAACTGGGGGAGGGGCATCTTGCCACAGTTGGGCACTCTTGCCACCCGGTGGGACACTCTGCCACCGGCGGGGACTCTTGTCACCGTCGGAGGGAGGCATCTGCCCGGGGGGGCGGGCACTCATGCTACCCTTGGGTACTCTTGCACATTGGGGGGGCCCTCTTGCCACCTGGGGGGGTAGGCACTCTTGCAACCCTGAGGGGGGTCACTCTTTGCCACCTGGGGGGGGGGCAACTCTTCCACTGGGGGTAGGGACACTCTTGCCACATGGGGAGTCACTCTTGCCCTGGGGGGGGTACCTGCCACCCGAGAGGGCAACTTTTGGCCCACCCGGTGGGCACTTCTTGCCACCCAGGGGGATGAACACTCTTGCCAACCGGGGAGAGGGCACTCTTGCTACCCGGGGGGCACTCTGCCACCGGGGGGGGCACTTCTGGCCTTCTGAAGGGTAACCCTGGCCACTGAGGGGTACCCTGGATCGCCTAGGGGGCACCGGCCGCTTGGGGGGCACCTTGCCCGCCTGATGGGCACTCTGGCCTCCTGAGGGGGCCCTCTTTTTGCCCTAAGTGGCCCTTTTGTCGCTGAGGGGCACTCCTGGCGTTCTTAGGGCCGGGCCTTCCAAAACGTCGGCTAGATCCGTCCTGCATTCATGTAACATCCTTTGATAGTTATATCACTACGTTATTAACTGCCTTAGGAATGGTACAACATCCCCGATATCTTCTCATCTTCCGAAATTCGGCAGAAGATTCCTTTTCCTCACAATCTCACACCTGATACATTAAATCGAAAAAATAACTGCATTGTTCACCACCGGGAAATATAAAGGTCTTTAGGTTTGGTAACGTCAATAGTCTGTAATAGTATAAGTGGAAAAGCATATTTATTTAGTGGCCTTCATCTAGGCTCGAATAGCAGCTGCGCCACCATGTCGACATAAAGCCTGATTTCTAAATTTGGGAATTAACCGCACCCAACGACACCGCCCCACTGGCTGATGGCGGCACCCCTCTGGATAGTGGCGGCGCCCCTCTGGCTAGTGACGGCGCCCCTCTGGCTAGTGACGGTACTCCTGTGACTGGTGACGGCGCTCCTTTAACTGGTGATGGTGCTCCTCTGACTGGTAACTGCGCTCCTGTGACTGGTGACGGCGCTCCTCTGACTCCCTCTGCCACCTCTGGCCCCTGGGCAGGTCGGAGTCGGAATTGAGCATGTCGTCAGGGCGACAAAGCAGCCAGTGCTGTCCCTGGCCAGATCCAAAGGACCTCTGAACTGGCCGAATGGGCCCCTCCATTGACACGTTAAGAGAGTGTTCTACCGTAACCGTCGCTATGCTTCCCAGTTTCCGGCGGTCCCCAACACAGGTCTCCGAAATGGTTCAACTGTATTGCTATCTCAATCTGGGGCGACCTCCCCCGCTACGGGGCGGGCGCACACGCGACTGCCGGCGACTAGTCTCCGGCCAGGTGACGTCACACAAGTACGGTTTATGCATAACTCGATGAACGACGTCACACTCTCCCCTCCTAATGAAAGGTGCCTTATGTTATATCCCCTGATGCCCTCTGTGATGTCACGAACAAAGTAAAATGCAACTCAAACAAACAATGTAACATGCAAACTACACAAACTATGTGACGCGCCACATCACACGAAAAAGCACAAGCACACAGCCGATTATCCCATCTTCTCCATCAGCCTTCTGGGCGGCACCGACCGCCGCTCAGACCGGCGCCGCGGGTCCACCCAGAACGCTTCTTCGTCGGTCCCGCCGGCTCAACTGCCACCGCGGCCGTCACCGACGCCACCACGGGCGTCACTAACACCACTACGGCCAGTCCAGTGACCCACCACGGCCGTCACCATCGTTCCGACACCGCCGCTGCGGCACACCACTGCGCCGCCGAAACCGTCACGCTCCGTTCCAGCAGCTCCAGGCGCGGCTAAGGCCTATCCGCCCTCGGTGGCTCCAGCTGGAGCCTTAGTCCCAGCTCCGCCCAGAGGTCCCCTAACCCGCCACCGCCAGCGTCCCTTCGCCGGCGCCAGTCCCGCCCGGTCGGACCCAGGTCGGCGTCTGGCGGTTCCAAGCCAGCTGATCGGCGTTGCCGCGACCACAGAGCACTCCCGACATCGACCTCGTAGGACACGGGCCCGGTCCGAGCTGCCACCGTCCCGCGATTCCATTTCTGCGGGCCGCCGTTCACCTTGTCCACACCGTGTCACCGATCTCGAACGCTCGGGGCTGACCTCTCGCAGCTGACCACTGTCGCTGCTGCTATTCGCGGATCTTCCTATTCAGTCCGTTTTTGGCCGTCTGCACGGCCCGTTCAGCAGCTCCATTACTGCTGGGGTGGTATGTGGTATGGCGCGACTCTGATGTGTCGCACGCCGTTACCGGTCATGAACTCGGCGAACTGTGCCGAGGTAAACTGGGGGGCCATTTATCAGACACCCAGCTGTCTCGGGATGCCGAAACGAGCAAACATCGCTCGCAGCTCTCGGATCGTACTCTCCGAGCCCGTCACCGTCCAGGTACCGGTCACCGTCACCGTACAGGTAGCTGCCGGTCACCGACTCCGCGTCGATCACCTTCTTCTCGCTGCTGGTGCACGGCACGGCCAGACGTGACAGGCTGTCGGCCACGCGCATCTCTTCAGACCGCCTCAGCTCCACTGTGTACGAGAATGCGGCCAGTTGCAGTGCATACCGCTGGAGCCGCGCAGCCGCCAGGCTCGGCAGGTTCCTGCGCGGGGGCCTCAGGATGCAAGAGAGGGCGCGGGGCGGGCGCGGTTATCCACCACCAGCGTGAACTGGCGCCCGTAGATGAATCGGTGAAACTGACTCAATCTCTCAATCTCCGCCTCATGCTCCGTCCTTGCTGACAGTCTGCTTCCGTCTGGACGATCACATGGCATCAGGCCGCTCCCACGCCGGACAATGCTCGCGAATCGGTCACCAGCTCAGCGGTAGAGCTGGGTCGTACCGCTTTAGCACCGGCTGGTTCTCGTCAGTCATGTCCTTTCACCTTCCTCACCGCCGCTAACACTTGCCGCGTCCACTCCCGGGGGACGCCCTTTTTTCATCAGTGCGGTACAGCGGCGCCAGGACCGTGGACAGGTCAGCAGAGGCGTCCGAAGTACGTCCCGAGACGTCACACGAGACGACGCGACGCAAAAAAGAGAGGACTTCTGGAAGCGTCAGAGTTCCCTGGTCAGAACGGAAAGGCACAAAGCATGTAGATATTAAATAGAAGAACGACTTATTTCACAATAAAAATATCAAAATAGGAAATTTCGGGTATATTGAAACACATTTCGTCAGCAATTCTGAGGCATTTGGTAACACGCAAAAACTCAGATTTAAATATTTGCTCTGTGGAGTAAAACCTCTTTGCATCTTATATTTTGTATCCTCTTTGTATCCTCTTTGTATCTAATATATGTATATATATCACACACTCAAATTATGTCTTTTTGTGTATCCTAGATAAGTTCGTGAACAAGTCAGAAGGGCGTTACCAAATTTGGAAGGGCACCTAAACAATCTAAAGGGACCCTGGGCATTTTAACATAAGTGTTAAGGAAATAAACAGCGAAATTTTCGCGACGCTACACGGCGCAATTTACTTACAAAAATGTTTTACTCTGATGCAAGCTGACGAGTCATTTGGGTCTCTTTGCGATTAAATCGGACGGTAAACGAAAACAACAAGAGGTTACACCGATTTAAAAACATCGTATTCGTCTCCGTGACCTTAACCTTTGACATCCGTTAATGTCACGGAGACGGATGCAAATTTCTTTATTGTGACGCAAGATGGCGTTATGGCGAGTCATTTGAGACACTTTCAGAGCAAATTCGACTGTATACGAAACAAAAATGAAGGGCAATTAATAATTTTGAGTAAGAAAATTTACCAAACGTTATAACCTTAGCTTGTCATGCTAAAATAGCCTCTTAAGGCAATTATCTATTTCTCACATAGCCACCATTATATGAGCCTTAATTATACTTATAACTTTTTCCAAAATCTAAACTTTCAGATAAACAGAATGGCTATATATTTGTATCTCTATTTGTGATAGTATTTTTTCCCATGTATTGAATAAGGGGAGGTCTTTGATGATTCGCCCACTTACCTTCGTGAGTTATCTCGTGGTTGCAAATTTGGTGACACATGCTGCGATTTACTGGTTAGGGAGAGAATCGATATGGGTCTGATATCCGCAGAGACGGTCAAACGTCTCATCATCAAGTTTATTCAACATAAATGAAACAAAATATGTAAATAAATAAGAAAGGTGCAAAATAAAATAAATGATTCAAGCGCGCCCGCAGAAACTGCTAGGCGCACGAAAATTGGCACGCAGGCGTGGTCTAGGGGCCAAATCTATCGTATTCAGAATTTTGCTACGTGATTCGACACCGGTGTCGGCCGCAGCACGCACCAAAGCGCGGCTTACCTCACTGCCATTCGCTTAACATGGAAAACGAAAAATCCGAAATCGCTCAAAAAACGGGCAACGCAGCGCCGCTTCCCGGGCCGATAGCTCGGCCAACTGAGAGTCGCAGCAGCATGCATATCAACACATTTCGACAGAGAACAGATTGGGCCCTGGCGTAAGTTGTGTCATTCAGAGCGAAGCGCGGCCACGTGCAGGAGTTGGACCACTTTTACGATAAACGGTCATTTTCAGTATTTATTTCGGTGCTCGGAAACTGTTGCACATAGGAGGCTGAAACAAACGCCACTTTACAGGTGCATGTAACGTCTTAGCTGAAACAAACGCCACTTTACAGGCGCATGTACCGTCTTTAAATTATATGTGCTACACAAAGCTGTGCGAATATTGAGGCGCTCAAGTTGTATTTCCGTATTTTTCGAAAACTTTATCCTTTACACCGTCATAACGCCCAAAACGAGCGAAAACTTGACCGGCAAATTTACACTGCCGGATAGCGCCGTCTTTGCAGACTAATATCCACCCAAAATATTTCGTTTCTGGCAAATAGGTAACTTACAGGAAAGACAAACGTATATGGCTGCAGACGCTAACATTACGAGATATTATCGTCGAAAAAAATGCAATCGCTTAATATTGGCCGAGACTTCAACACTGCTTCAACGATAGACGCATGACCGTATTACGTCGCACCTCCGTGGGCGATTGTTCCGCTAAACTGGAAGACAGATTTTAGACATTTAAACAGCACAGGTGTTCAGAGAATGTGAACGGAATGGGATAAAAAAACGTGAATGGAGCGGGACAAAAGCACGGGCTAGGGGCAGGGGTTAGGGGCAGCTAATATAATATAAGCTATAATTTAAATATCCGGATATTTAATAGGGGCAGGGGTTAGGGGCAGCTATATAAAATATAGGCTATATAATTAAAGCTATATAATAATGGCCTTCTAGTCCTACTTTATAAAATTAAAAGTTGTCTCGTAGCGTACGTCGTCCATCATCCGGCGTCCATCGGATGTATACCATAAATCTCATTACTAGCTCGAACGACGGCTTAAGTTAGGTTGCGCGAAAATTGGCATGGCAGGTCTGCTGGTCAGTGCCATACATCGTATCAAATTTAGTGTCGATGCGATAACGCGGGGGTCGGCACGCCGGCAGACGCGCCAAAGCGCGGCTAACGTCACTGCCATCCGCTTAACATGGAACGAAGAGCAATCCGGAAATCGGCTCAAAACGGGCAAATCGCAGCGCCGTTCGGGCCCGATAGCAGCTCGGGCAAAACGATGGGTCGCAGCAGCATGCGAGCAACAACTATGTGAATAGATAATCGATTGGTCCCTAGCGTATAGGTGTCATTCCAGAGCGAAGCGGCGAGCCACGTGCCAGTAGTTGGTGGACCACTTTGAACGATAACGAGGTCATTTTCAGTATTTTTCGGATAGGTCGGGATAGGGGCAGTGGTAAGGGGAAGCCTATATAAATATAAGGTTATAAATATCCGGCTTTAATAGGGGCAGGGGTAGGGGCAGCTATACACATATAAGGAGAGAGTCAGGCTATATGAAATTATGGCTATATAAATTTTGGCCTTCTAGTCTTTTTGAAAATTAGAATCCCATGCCCAAGTTCTGGATCATCCAGTGGTCACCAGTAACCAGACATGTGCATATATCTGAAAGTAGGATCTATGATCCCAGAGGATCTCTCGATTTAATTTTGCAACGGAGGATCTTGGATCCCACAGGATCCAATTATAAACAATGAAAATGGATCTATCATCCCAACGGATCTCGGATCCTCCGACAGGATCTGACTTGCATATTATGCCATAATTATAGTATTTATTGACAAAATCGAACTAAAAGGCATGAACCCATGCTAATTGCATTAACAACGAATGAAAGGTACTGACAATTAATTTAAAAATTTGATCAGAAAATACACAAATGTATAATGGCGGATCTGGTATATCTGGGATCCAAGTGGATCCCAATGCAAAATGGTGCCTGATCTCGGATCCAGTCGGATCTGTCGACAAATATTGAAGAACGGATCTAATGACTCCGTGGATCTCGACAAATTTGTGAAAGGTGGCTCCCAGCGGATCCGGGATCCGTCCAACGTGATCCCGAGATTCGTTTTTTCCTAGGGATCCCGAGCCGATGTTGCCAGTGACCACGTCCAGAAGCTTGCAATTCAACAATACATATCCTATTTCTATCCGTGAGATACCAATGAATCCCTAAAAAAATTGTTTAGAATCTGAGGTCCTGATCTAGGTAAATATTCGAGAATTATAAACGGATACTATGACCTCAGTAGATCTGGGATCAAGCTTCTTTACTTAATTCATTTTTGGGATCTCACATATATGTCTGGTATAGATATGTAGCCAGGGGTACGGGGGTCATGCCCCCGTGCCCCTGACATGATGTTGCAGGGTCTTGAGATAACCGGCCAGCAGGCTTGTCAATCAGAGGAGGGGCAAGCGGGTCAATTCTCTCAGGACTCGGTCGAACGGTCCGGTCGGCCGTTCTCCATAGCCGTCCGCAGGTGCGTTTGCTAACGGCTGCGGGCAGAATCGGTCACATGGGGATCCTGGGTCGGTGCCGGCGGAAGGAGGCCATCGGCCCGCTGGATATGGGATGTGGTAAACGTGGACACATTGTGCGCGATTGCCCGTGCGGATTCCGTTCCTCAATGCAACAAACACACCCGTTCTGTCTGGGCTGTGGTCGGAGCAGACACTGGCTGGCGGCCGCCTGTTACCGGGAACGGCGGTTCGACAGAAGTCGGGCATTGGTTCTGATCGTGGGGCCAGTCGCAGGCTACATACAGCAGCAGGGCCCGGGAAGCTAATGGTGGCCGATGCGCGTCGTCGCGCCGATGCGGAGGGACACGCGTCGGCCCGTGGTCCATCAGAGTCCCTGATAACAGCGTCTGTGGTAGAGGTGCAGGTGGGGAGCCGGCGTATTCGGGCCCTGGTTGACTCTGGAGCTGATTTCACGATGATTGGAGAGAGTCTGCATGCGCAGGTCAAACGGGTCGGCTGAACCCGCCGTCTCAGTTGGCGAGGGGGGCTGGCGGTGAACCGCTCAGCATCACTGGGTTCATCCATAATCTAACGATAAACATTCAGCCTAAGCCGTTTAACTGATCGAGCGCAGCTGCAGTCAGCTGTCTTGTGTATGAGCTGGTGCTTGGACGCGACTTGTGTTGTAGATACTGTACCATCATCGATGACCAGGAGGGGGTGCTTAAGCTGGCCGGTATGTCCATCCGCCTGCCACTATACGGCGACATTCAACCACGCCGTGCCAGGGTGCTATTGGCGGCAACGCCAGTAGTCGAACCTAGCCTCACTGCAGAAAGGGAGGAACTCCTGATTCCGAGGGAGGTGGTGACTGTTAACGGAGAGTACCATCCCAATTCAAGTGACTAATATCGGTCTTCACAAATCTAGGCTATTGAAAGGGAGCGACATCGGCACTCTGTACTCAATTCTCCCAGGAGTCGATAATGAGTTCGACCTGTGTGGCGATGGTGGTCCAAAGCAGGCCAGCACCGTTATCGGAGGCGGTTTGCCACGGGGCGGAAAGGGCGGCCAGTGTGATGACTCATCGACGCCATGTCCAGCGGTCGACGTGGACAAATCTGATATGTCCGATGATGGAAAAACCCGGCTGTAGAGACTCGGAGACCTGTCTGGTATACCTCGATGATGTAATTATGTTTAACAGCACTGAGAACGAGTATCTGGACACACTGCTGGCCGTCTTCGAGCGTATCCGGGGCGCTGGCCTCAAACTGAAGCCTAAAAAGTGCAATCTGGCCAAGAAAGAGGTCGTCTTTCTCGGCCATCTGGTATCGGCGGAGGGTGTTCGCCCAGATCCCCGTAACGTAGAGAAAATTCTCACCTGGCCGGCCCCAGCCAACGATGGCGAAATGAACAGCTTCTTGGGATTGTGTGGATATTATGCTAAGTTTATCGAGAACTACGCTGAGGTTAGCCGACCATTACGGATGGCTGCGCTTTCCCCGGGGGTGATTAACTGGACGACTGAGATGCAGAAAGCCTTCAACAGGCTCAAGCACATCCTGTCATCACCCCCGATTTTGTCGCTACCGACATTCAAGGGAAAGTTCATTCTTTATACCGACGCTTGTAACAGTTCGGTAGGGTCGGTCCTGACGAAACAGGTCGGCGAGAGCGAGCGGGTCATCGCGTACGACAGTAGGGTGCTCACAACCATTTAATCACATCATCACAAGCATTTAAAACCGTTTATAGGTGGTGTGTGAGGGACGGCCGAGCAGCGCAGCGGGGGACGAGGGGGCGCCAAAGACTCAGGATTGCAAAATAGGTCAGCAGCTGTCACTGGAGGGCGACGACATCCAGGGTGACAAGGGGGTGGGGGGGGGGGGAAGTGAGCCTGAACCCCATGCTGCTACTGTTCCGGCCCTCTGCTACAGCAGAGACTGATGTGAAACAGAGCCCGACCTATGGTTCCCAGCCCCGTATTTTACACGCTCTGGCCGTATGTCACGGCCTGGTGGCCCATTATCAAGCAGGAATCTTCCCGGTTACGAACTCTGATTGCATTAAACAAAGAAAACACGATTATGTTAGTATAGAGGCAGTGTTCCTTCGTATCCGTATATTATCTTTACGTCCGCTCTACTCCAGCGCCAAATCACTACTGCCTCGCCGCCACCGGCTCTCGCTCCTCTCGCTCTCGCTCCTGCCCGACCGACGCCGGTCACAGGGGCGCGTCCAGCAGGAGGCAGATCCGGCCGCCGGCAGAGGCGCACCCAGCAGGGGGCGTGGCAATGACACCGCACATTTTATCTATCTCACGCGCCCCACACACCTCCCTCCAACATAAATGATTTTGTCATCATTCAACCAAAGATACGCACCGAAAAAATCTAAAACACAAACACTTAAACACTTCACGAGCACTTAACAGTGAGCTAAACAGTGAGTGTTAAACGAGCACTTAACGCCGTCATCCCGTACGCCGTCCCGCTTGAACCAGTGGTAGGCCAGGTCGCTCCGCAAGACGTGACGACGCTTGACCATGCAGGTCAGAGCGCGTCCGAGGTAGGGCACGAACTGCGCCCCGTGTGCTGCTGCCATCTTCTTCAGTGTCTGGTCGGCGTGGAACGCCGGTGTATCTTCGTACTGTGTCCCTGCGTCATACCAGAGCCGGGCCTGCCAAAAAAATCTCGTTAGCCCGAAGATCTTCCAAAACCTCCTCCACGTCCCTCTCCGACAGACCCTTGGGCTTCTCGTTGGGCCTGCCGTGAAGCCTTTCGTTACCTTCCCCATATGGAACACTTTTCCAAGCCTCAGGTGGTGTTTTACGCGCTTCGATCCTCCCACCTCCTTGGATTTGCTGCCCTAATCAACTGTTTTCCTGCTGTTGCCACGTGCTTCCCACGTGTACGCCAGATTCACCAAAAACTCCCCTTGTGGGGTTCCAGTCAGAGGTCGAGGTCAGCCGGCCAAACTATCCCCAGAATTAAGGTGCGGTTTGCCCTTTTTGGGACTGGATGGACGGACATACTGCTGCCGGGGTCCTGTCTCCGTCAACGCGGGGCGCGATGTCGTGGACTGAGTTATCGGATGGCGCCTGTCCCATCACACGGAATGCGGCTCCTCGTCAACCATCCCCAAGCTCCACAGCCACTTCAACTGCGTATCGAATCCCTTGGGGCGTCACGCGAAACGTACATTGTAGTGGTTCCGCATGTCCTCATTCGGATAGATACCGTCCCTACACCCTCGGCCTCCACGAGCAAATTTTTGCTACTGCGCGGCTCCCGGCCTGACACACCGAGGAAGGAGGGTAACCGATGAGTTCGCCATCGGCAAATCGAGTTGCGTAACCTCGTCAGTATCAAACTTTAACCTGTCTTTCCGTCGCGTTACCGTCTGGTTCTGCTGCGTCGGGCGGCGTCTGTCGACTCTCCAGCGCGTCCACCGTGCTCTGGAGGCTGCTGAAGCGAGCCTCCAGCTGGGTGAGCCGCTCAGCCTACTGTAGAGCGTCGTCTCGTACCTCAGCTTTCTCGATGGGGTCAATATCTGCTAACATCAGAATACAAAACATCAGCGTGCTTTGGTGCACACAGTTAATCGTTGCAATATCAACATTTCAACATAAGTTGCAAATTTTTCCTTGAGACAAAAGGGCACAAGGACATTTCGGCACACTACATCACATATCAAGCGTCAGTTTATGCAATAAACTGTACAAATCATTTTTTTCTTAACTCATTCTCCATTGCATATCTACAGATCAGGTTATCTTACTGGAGGTCTGGATACCCGCCCATATCTTGTCATATATCTTTTTACAGGATGTGATGTTTGTTTTTCTGTGGCCGTCTCGTCGGGCAGCCACACAAAACCTGGAAGTTGATCATTGGTATTGGACATGATGTTTGTCTCCTGGTCTTCATCTTCCATATTTTCTGGCACCTTTCAGCACCTGTCTTCCTCCGTCCACCATGTAGGGCCAGTTGATCCTGTGGATAGTCTATTCTCCGCGCCTTTACGGGTTTTAGAAGATTGTGATGCACGTTAGTTTCTTTGCCTCCTGGCACTCCTGGCATGCTGATCTTGTAAGTAACACCGTCATCATTGGGTCCCTGTTTCTTTACTATAGTCGCTGGACCCTTGTTGTACTTGCGTTTGCCAGCTTGCGTTTGCCACCGACGTTAGCGTTATGGTCTTTCACCCAGACTTTCTGGCCTGGCACGTATGAGATCTCTCGTGACGAATCATCCAGCATTTCTGTCATGTCTACAGCTGCCTTGTCGATGTTCTCTTGGACCTTGGCATACGCATTCCTGAGTTTGCGCAGTTTGTTGTCGACATAGCTGTCGACCGGCGTCACTCCATCTCTAATGCTGAAAATCTCATCGACCGGGAGACGGGCTTCGTTCCCAGTCACCAACAAAATGGTGTGAACCGAGGCGATCGTCCCAATCGGATCCACATGGCTTGATGAATTTAGATGTCATGTCTTTGAGTGCGGTGACACTCGGCTAAATTGCGCCAGCCGCATTCCATCCATTTCCGGCGCGTACGGTGATTGGTCCGGGCTCTTATCGATGCCCAGTCGCCTTGCACAGAGATTGAAAGATGGCCGACTCGAACTGCCGCCCTTGGTCACTGTGGAGCCGTTCTGGAACTCCTTGCCGTAAGACCGAAACAGTTGGATTTTGTTGGATACCCCAGTGCTCCAGGGTCATGTTTTTGGGAGGTCGTTTCGAATGCCGGTGTGCGGCGCATACTTGCCTTCGTAGTTTGCAGGTGGAATACAATGCGTCAGAAACTAAGTCGATGCTTTGTACATCATACATAATTGGATTACACATATTTTGGGGCAGAGGCGCACTAGGACATAAATGGAGGCGAAAGTTCACCGTCAATTTTGGCCCAGCTTGCAAATAGCAAGATTGATAAATAAAAGGCGTTCCGCACATAGTGCCCCCCCACGTTGTTACCTGAATCCGCTATGCACAATTGGTACACTTTTAACAAATAACAGCACCACAGTCTCACATGTGACGTGCCCACGGTCCCAAGACACTAAGAAAAACACACATTTTTCATCCAAAAATTCTTCCCATATTTATCCCTGAGTGCGCCTTATGATTTTTCGTTTTTACTTGTGCCTTTGTCACATTGAAAAACAGGAACATTAGAAGCTCAACATTTTTTGCATGCAAAATCGGTTGAAGTCAATGCACGATGACCTTTTCAAAAAACACGCCAAATTTGCGTATTTTTCCCCTGGCCCCCATTTTAGAGCAAAAAAAGCTCGATTTTCTGGATCAGGAAATATTTCGTACGACGAATCGAATGGTGTTTGTCCCATCAAATCGGCCGAGCGGGTCGAGATCTCTGGGTCCCGTGGCGATACTGCCCCCGCAGGTTAATGTAATTCTGGCCGCCCGCAGGGAATAGGGCTTGAGAAAGGGCAACCCCATGTGTCCACTACCCTGGCAGTGGAAACACACAATCTCTGACCTGACTGAGTTGGTGGGATTTCTGCTTCCTGACTTGTTTGCGTCTTGCACCTTGGTTACAAACTTGTTTGATTTCTCAGGGCATTAAAAAGCTTGATGTCCATGCTTTTTGCAATTGAAGCACTGCAGCATCCTGTTGCACTCATGCTGCCTTTCAGTTGTTCTGTTGTTTTGATCCTCTCAATGCGTCGGCAGAGGTGCAAAAAGTGTCAAGATGGTCACGAACAGCAAATACAAAACGCAAAATTAGTCACAACTCTCAGCATTATGTATATCTCTTTCAAACATTTTTTTTTAGATGACCATGGTTCAGGGGTGATGTTTCCTATTCAGGGCCCAATTTCACCAAGAGTTAAATCTCACCAAATGCCGTGAATTGGTAAATACGGTATATTGGTACACCGGCATGCAAAATTTTCTGCGACCCGGGATCGAACCGGCAACCTCCGTATTACTGGACTAGCACTCTACCGACTGAGCTATTTTGACCACACGATACATTCGCACGTGGGCGTGTGCGTAAGATTTTGCACCTCTGTGCGTCGGATCAGAGCTTCAACTGTAGTGGCATCAGAATCCAGAACTCGCAGTCTCCACTTAGTTGGCACTACACGAGGCAAGCTTGCTCATCTCACCCATCTGTCAGCCTCAGATTATGAGATTTCAGGCATCGCTTGCATAGCGAGCGAATAGCGTACTGAGCTTGTTTGCCACTCTCTGGGTCATCTTTCTCTGTCAACTTCAGTTCATAGAACTCGTGCAGGTACGTACGTCTTTTCTCAGATGGAATTGACCTATCCTTCATTTTATTTCACATCAACTCCACTGTTGTCAGGCTAGAATTATCTTCCAGCTCCCATGCCAACCACTCATGAGTGTCCCCAAACAGTGCTGGTAATAAAGCAAGTTGCTTTTTTGAGTTGAAGCAAGTTGAAGACGACATTGTTGTTGTCAAAGCTCGGTCCAATGATTCAGTTCCAATCACTTTTGACAAAAAAGTTTCCCCTCAAATTATTATCCAGGCTTTAGACAGTTATATCACACTTCTGGTTGTTAGGTTCCAAAGCCTTTATTTTCTCACTTTCAAGCTCACAATATTTCACCAGAGCTCTCAAAGCCCCGCCGCTATTTCGCGTCCCATCACCAACCGACTAACAAATCAAGGTGGATCAATGGTTGATCATCCCAGTACTTAAAACAGAAAAGACAAATGATGAGGTCAAAACACCAAACAACTTACAACCTAAATTGCGAAACTGTGACCAAAACGATGCAACCAATTTTTTAATATCGCCCGGCTGAAACAGGCCGTCGGACCTTATATTTATGGAACGTCGAAGTTATGCTGAACATGTAACTAATGTAGAATCGAAATTGCCCGCGCCTCGCATTGACGTCGACAGCTATGCCGCACGTGTAACCAGATGCGAACGCTCACCGTACCGAAGAAGCAGCCTCCAGCTGAAAGAGCTTGCTAATTGGTCGGTGCGTTTTCTTCCCGTGCATCAGAATGTATGCTGCCCTAGTGCAGCCATCAGGACCAGTGATAAGTGACTCGACCCGTCCCAGCCGCTAACGACTGTGGGTCCCTCACCGTAAACGAGAACTTAATTCCCGACTGCGGGCAGGCGTGTCGGACGTCCACGCGGTAAGAGAGTCCAAGAGCATAATGTAGCGAATCTTATGCTCTTTGCATAATCTTTGCTTTGTCACTGACAATAAGGGGTCAATAAGCGATAAGCTCAATAAATAATAAGCTTGGGGGTCGATTACAGAGCAAAGGATCTGCGCAAAGCCCTCTTGACGTCTTCCGTTTTCTGCAATCTGACCAGTTCCAGATGCATGGCTCTCGATGTTGCGCATGTGATCAGCAAGACCAACACCTTGGAGACGTTGTGAATTACGAAAGGCTGCTGACAGGAGAAACAAAAGGTGATCGGACAAATTCTGCACGTTGCGTAAAACAGCTGAAGCGGTAATTGAAATACCTATGGTCGAGTGGAGGGTATACCCATAATCCAAGCGCACAACGTGACTCGGAAGATCAAGCAAGCCTACGAAAGATTTCGCCTATTGAACAAGACGCCCAAAAGAAACCGGGACGCAAAAACGAAGCAAGTTATTTCAGAAGAGAAGCTTATTAACAAGCTATTTTACATCTCCAGCTGCCGCAGCAAGGATCTGCGGAGCTGCAACTGCCCACTGTCGAGCTGCGTGCCGCTAGCGGAAATCACATTCCTTCGAGACCAGAGAGGAGCCCTCAAGATGAAACTGGATGGCATAGACTACGAGGAGACGAGCAGGCGACGCAAGACTCCAAATCTCAGGCAGAAACGGGAGCGGAACGAGGGACGCAATGCTGCAGATCAGGTTGCCCCATCACGTTCGTGCGTCTCTCACCATCGACATCGACGAGGCTGGCCAGGGAGACTCACCAGCGACGACCGACACTATATAATGATAGCAGCAATAAGGCTGACGCAAGTAAATCCGGGATGGTAGACTCACCCAGGAGCAAAACAACGATAATATGACAAACACTGCACTGGCAGCAGACAGGTATGACTCGTCTAACCGTGGTTTAGCGGCTGTCATCAACGGCTTCCAAATGGACCGCGTGTCCAGCGCCAAAGCAAAGCTGTTGGTCGACCGAAAAAAAACAGATGGGAGGGAACGATGCCAGGTGAGACAAAGCGAAGCGGCGACGCGGTACCAACAGCATGGAGGTGCTGAGCTCAAGGCTTTGTACTTTGACGGACAGCATGATCAAACAAGCACCACCTTGTTGCCGAGGGTAGGGAGCCGGGTGGTAGGTAGTGACGTAGGTGAGAGATGGCGGTCAGGATGCCAACACACTTCCGAGACAGTTTGCTCCAACGTGTGAGTCCCAAGAAAGGTAGCGGTCGAAGTATACCGAGATTTTTGCTTCGTTTACCTGTAACGAATTCCCTGTGTTGCGAAATTTCCTTATGAACGAGGAAATATACGTAGTTTTTGCCGAGTTGCCGATAGGGAAGAAAGCTCAAATAATTTGGTTTTGTTTACTTTAGGACCGTTTGACCGGAAAATTACGCAGTCCAGGGAAGGAATTAGGGCAGCTTCCATGTCACCCGATCAGAGCCGGAGGCGGAGTTTTGGGCCAGAGACGAGAAACCTGGGTGTTCGTCGGCCCGTATTGCCCGTGGGAACAAAAGCGCCAGCGGCATGGGCAGCTGAGTCATTTGGCCAATACAGTAAAAGTAGCGGGCCGAGAGAAGAACCTTGGAAAACGCCCTGAGTGATTTGACGAGATGCCGAGATTAATGTTGAAGAGAGACTGACGCTCTGCGTATTCGACGCTCTGCCGTAGAGACTGACGCTCTGCGTATTGGCCGGACAGGTAGTTAGGAAAAACCAGGAAGTGTCAATGCAGTGAAGCTGCAGTTTTTCTAGCAATTTGGCATGATCGATGACAGCGAAGCAGCGACTCAAATCGATAAAGACAAAGAAGCGAAATTTGACTTTGATCCATGGCAGAAAACGCGCGGTCTGAGATGTTGATTAGGGCTGTTGCAACAAGGCAGCTGAGGAACACGTTGCAGTGGTGGTGGAGCCAGGAAATGAATGTCACCCACTTCACACCAGTTTCTGGTAAAGCCATTGACCAAGTCAATGAACTGATAAACGTTGCCACCGGCTACGGAGACTCCGTTCGCGTCCTGTGCTGAGATGGCGCAGCTGTGAACACGGCCAGATCTGGCGGAACTTGCCGGCTCTCCGAACTCATTCAAGACAAAAACAGTCCGTTGGTTTGTCTGCCAGTTATACTAGAACGAGCTCGTGCTGAGGGAGATGTTTCGGGAGTTAGCGGCAAAACCAGTGGACCCACCCAGGTTATTCACGTTTTTTTCCATTATTTCACGTCATAGTTGTAAGACACGGGGACCACACTGAGGTTGATGAGCAAAACACTTAAACAGGCATACTTAAAATACACTCAATAAAAAGCATGTACATAAACACCATAAGACAATAAGACATGATGATGATAGGCACCACTGTGAATTTCTTCTCTCCCGTCTACATATCAAGTTCCATCAGCTCTCATAGGCAGCTCCTCAAAGTGGCACGAAAGCTAGGGCCGGCAAGATCCAGACGTCGCGTGTTCAGCAAGGAAACACCACGGTAGCACAATCTACGTCGGCCGTACTCGGTGCGTATGCGTGGCAATGTTCCAGTTTCTAGCATGGCGCGTGTCGTACTCGTGTACATGAATGACACGCGGACCGATTGTGTGACTCAGATGTGCAGGCTCCCCATACGAGATAACACGCTCCACAGCACATATCGTGTGAAAATGTATGAGTTGCTGAGCTGTAAGCCATCCCAACAGTACAATCGCGTCCGATACATGGTCATTGCGTCGCCTACCGGTTACTACTCGGGCACCAAAGTTCACAATTTTTATGGATTCTTCGCATTTGGCTAGTTCCACACGATCCATACACATACAAACAGTAACTCACGATGGATAGTACAAGTGCTTCTTCTATGACCTTGAGTGCTTGACCGGGTGTAACATGACGAGCGTGACTAAGTGCGATAAGTAAGCCTGTGTATTTTCTAGTAACGGTGTCTATATGTGTTAGGAAAATTTAGTGATCTGTCAACTACTAGCCCTAACTTTTTTACCGTTCGTAATTCAGTCACTGTAGTGCCGTTAAAATTTAACAAGACTGGGAGAAGGTCACGGAGCATTGACGGAGTGCCAAGGACAATCATCTGGGCTTTCCAGGAATTAACTTTCATTCCGTTGGAACAAAACCAACGGAACAAAGCCGCTAGTGCAGTTTCCATGCGCTCAATGAGGCTCGGCAAGTTCTCGCTTCCTTGCCCTTACCAAAACCTGTGTATCGTCTGCATACTGAAGTATGTTAACTCCCTCACCGACACACAGGCTCAGGTTCATTTGGCGTACAGCAAGTAGATGGTGCAGGAAAAGACGCCCCCTTTGAAAAACCCACAATGGAACGTCTTGGTTTGTGGATGGGCTGGCTGGCTGGCTACAGCTGGCTACGCGTTTCCAGCTCGAATTGAAACCAGTGAAATGCCCCTGGGTCGGCATCTTGTTTACCGCTGCGTGTGTCCTTCCAGGTAACTGCGGAACTATGCGGTGTGGATTTCATAAAGTGATAGCTTTTCAAGTAATGGAAATCACAACACAATCACGTAACCAACTTGACACGACGACAAAAACAAGAACACATTCTCGCCCAAGCAAACACACTTCTAGAAAAAAGAACTTCTAGAAAACAGACAAAATCCATACAAGTACCACAGGACATTGCACGGACTGCTAGGACGCAAACAAGACAAAGGCATCCCGCCACTCGAAAGTTCTGACGGCAGGACACGACAAGCGACCAGGAAAAGGCTGCTTCTTAAAAATGAAGTTATTTGCCTTCACAGTTCCAGTCAAGATGATCAGGTCTAAACACCACCAATTTGCCAAATTCCAGAAAAAAATCCAGTGCCAACAATAGCTGCTATAACAAGTACTGTAGATGAAGTACTTGTATCATTTAAAAATAATTAAAATCTACAAAATCGACAGGTCCGGACAGTTCCCAACCAAGCTCCTAAAACTTTACCTTGACCTACTTATTGCAGAACCACTAACTAAACTATTAAATAAATTGTTACAAAGTGGAACTTTCCATGACTCGTGGAAACTTGCAAACGTTAAAGCCATATTTAAGCACAAAGGCCTCTAACCCATATATTAGCACACAAAGGCCTCCAAACCTGCAAATTATCGTCCAATCAGCCTGCTTTCGTGCATATCAAAGATATTATACAAATTGTGTTTTAGCAAACTTATGAACATTTAACAAACCATTAATTACTTCCGACAAACAAAGTGGCTATAGGCCCAATCATAGCACTCATAGCAATCATAATAGCAATCATAGCAGCCTGCAGCTTATGCACCTCTCGCATAACCTTTACCGATCTATCGACACGGGACAAGATTTTGTAGCCGTTGTCTAAGGTACTGAGCTTCTGTTCATCTCCATTCTGTTCCACTGCGCACTTCTGGTACACTAAAGCCGTTCTGTTGTTGCTTTATATTACTTCACTTCAGGCACGAAAAACCAACGCTCCAGCAGACGTCTACTCGGCAGCAGTCCACGACAAGCTCTCCGCTCTCGGCCACCGCCGGCCTGCCCGACCCAGCGCCGCCGCCGCGGGGCACAGACTCGGTGACCGGCGCAGGGGCGGCACCAGACCGGCGACCGCGGCCCGCGCACCAGCGAGCCCCACCGGGGCGCCGCCGCCCGGCACGCCCCAGCGCCGCCCATGCGGCAGGCCGAGCCGGCCAGCGCTGACCGGGCCGATAGGGGAGCGGGGACAGCCGCCGCTGCGCGGCAGCGTGGCCGAGATGCGATAACACGTCTACATTCCCCCTTCAGCATCTCGCTACATGTCGCATGGCTACGCCACACATCACGCGTCACCACGCAGCATGCCGCCACGCACACACCGACAGAAGAGCATTTCCACATGCTCAGCAAGACTGTTTCGAAGAGCAGCTCCGCAACCCCAGGTCCGGCGATGCTGGTGGCTAGAACACCGAACACCGAACGCGCAGATGACGCGGACTCGTAGCAGCGGTGTCGCAGCTACGTCGCTGGTGGCGGTCGGCTCCACGGTTGTGCAGTGCGTTTGCTTCACTCGCTGAAGCTTGAAGCGACCACTCCACAGACGTGCAGCCAAGAGCGCGATGCGGGTATGTAGCAGTGGAGGTCAGCAGCAGCGCCACCTGGGCTCTGGCGAGAAACCGGCCCGCCAACCCCGGACACAGTGCAGCAGGATGCTGCGGCAAAGGGCGTGGTGAAAACACACCCACACAAAATGCACAATAAAACATGATAACAAATGACATTCCAACAAAGATAACAATGGTAGTACAAGAACTGGAGTTACTCATATGTTAGTTACTCATAGTTACTCACACCTCTCTGGCGGTCAGCAGATGCGGCCGGAACGCCACGGCAGCTTCCACGGCAGCTTCCGGTCCCCCTCTTGGAACCGCACCCTCCGCTCAGTCGCGGACGCCGTCCGCCGCCCCTGCTGAGTGTCCTCAGTCGGTTGACGAGTTGTCCTCCGCTGAGCACCATCAGCCAAGCGAGGTGTTGTCTGCTGGGCGCCATCAGCCAAGCGAGGAGGTGAAGTTTGCTGAGCGCGATCATGGAGCTGACCGCGCTTCAGAGCACCTGGCAGAAGTGACGCGCCTTCCGGGACGCCAGATGACAGCACGGCACCACCCGTGATGGGAGTGTGGACGTCAGGGCGCTGAGCTGGCATCCTTTCGCGCTCTTCCTCATTTCGACGCAGGTAGGCGGGCGCGCTCTTCCACGTACGTTGGTGAGTATGGTGCGCTCGGATCTCGTCTCCCGCCCCCATCTCCAGGATAAAGGGGACGCCGTTGCTGTGCCGACTCTTCACCTTGAAGGGACCATCGAAGCGCCGGTCAAACTTTTCCGTCAGCAGGATGCCTGGTCGCTGTGTCTCTCGTTTGACGACATCTCCCACTTCGAAGGGAGCGAAGTCCGGATGACCAGGACGCGTCTTTCCGTGTCACCGCTGTCTTTCGGCAGATATCAGCGGCACGCTGGCACCGTCGTGTTGCCACCTCAGCAGGAAGTCGGCCGGAGTGTCACCCAGCTCGGAGTGCATGGTTTCGTTGTAGGTCGCCATAGCCATAGCCCTGGAAAGATACAGGTCCCAGTCGTCTGGTTTGTCAGAGAGCATGTGAAGCGTCTGTTCCAGGTTGCGATTCAGCCGCTCCACAGCACCATTGATCTGCGGCCTGTAGGGCGTGAAGAAGGTCTGCTGGATCCCCCATCTCTTCAGCACCTACTGGAACTCGGGACCAAAGAATTCGCCACCGTTGTCTGTCAAAAGGCGTGCAGGCCTGCGCAAGAGAACCGGCATGACTCGCTGTTCCAGTGCCACTGCAACCACCGCAGACGTCTTCCGCCTCACCGGCATCGCCACCATCCACTTGGAGAAGTGATCCACAATCACAAGGCAGACAATGAAGCCACGACGGGTTCGAGGAAATATTACCAGATCAGCAGCAGCCAGCTCGAAAGGTGCCCGACTCTCAATACGCTGAACAGGAACAGCCATCCTCTGAGCAGAAGGCTTATACAGCTGGCACCGACTGCAGCTACTGACAACATCAGCTACCACCTTACCCTTGGCTGACCACCTGACTGGAGATCAAGCTGAACAGCCTATCCCAGCCGATGAGGGCCATCTCCTGATGATCTGCTAACACCAGCTCGGCGAGCCAAAGCTTGGAGACGACGGGCCCGTCATCTGACTCTTGCTCGACTTCCCGTCAAACTTGCTGAAGGCTGCTCGTGTGTCGCTGGATTTCAGGAGGCGAAAAGTAATCAGTGTCTAAGGTACTGAGCTAAACCTGGACGAGCACCCAAAATATGTTGCCGTTGTCTAGGTTACTGAGTTCCTGTTCCATTCCATTCTGGTCCACTGCGCACTTCAATAACACTAAAGCCGTTTCTACTGCTGCCTTTATAAATTACCTTCACTAATTGAAGACACAAAAAATCGCAACAGCACGCGAACAGTACCAGTCACGCTACGCAGTCAAACAGAACACAAGACTCGATTGCCGCTCTGCTACGGCTCGATTGGCGCGACTGTAATGTTCTTTGCTTTCAGGACCCCCGCAGCGCGCCGCCGCCCGGCCGGTACCGTGCACAGACTCGGTGACCGGCGCAGGGGCGGCACCAGACCGGCGACCGCGGCCCGCACACCGGCGAGCCCCACCGGGGCGCCGCCGCCCGGCGGGACCCCGCGCCGCCCATGCGTCAGGCCGAGCCGGCCAGCGCTACCCGGGCCAGCAGGGGAGCGGGGACGGCCACCGCCGCGCGGCAGCGCGGCCGAGATGCGACACAAGTCTACATTACGAAATCCAGACGGGAAGCTGCGCCTGTGCATCGACTATGGACGTCTCAACGCCCAGACTGTTACCACCCGGTTCCCGATGGCTGACGTCACGGACTCTGTGTGGACTCTGTGTACAGCACACACGGCATGAAGTACTTCACCACGCTCGTCCTTGCCAAGGGATACTACCAAGTTCTCCTGGATGAGATCTCATGGGACTACACGGCGTTCTCGACTGCAAGATAGCACTGGAGATTCGCACGCCTTCCGTTCGGTTTGAAGAACGCGCCAGCGGCATTTCAGCGGAAGATGCAGACTGCCCTTCAGGGCTTCTCAAGGCGCAACGTGGTCATCTACCTAGACGACCTCTTCTTCTGATGGAGAAGAGCTTCAAAGAGCACCTTCAACTTGTAGACGACGTGCTCAGTGCGCTGGAGTCTCAGGGCATCAAGTTGAACGCAAATAAGTGCATCTGGGTCCAGGCAGAAGTGCTGTTTCTCGGGCACATCAACAGCGAGCAGGGTTTGCGCAGGTCTCCGGAGTACATCGAGAAGGTTCGCAGTCTGGAGCGTCCCCGCACCGTCAACAAGCTCAGACAGTTTCTGGGGGTGAGCAACTTCCAGAGGAAGTTCGTGCGCGACTGTTCCAGCATCATAAAACCTCTGAAGGAGCCGACGAGCCAGACAGGATCATCTGTGCTGAAGTGGACGGAACCGATGAATGAAGCATTCTAGAAGCTGAACCAGGTGATGGAAGAAGACGTGACACTAACCTTCCCAGACTACAGTGCAGACGCGGAGCCAGTCACCCTGTGGACAGACGCGTCTCAAGTGGGCGCTGGTGCCTGCTTGACACAGGATCAGAACGGGGAGACTCGCTTCATCGGGTTTGCTTCAATGACCTACTCTAAATCGCAGCCTATCTACTCTGTTACGGAGTAGTTAGGCTGCGATTAACTTGCAGCTCAAAGATGGATCGTGAAAACATTCAAACCGTTTCTCTGTGGAGTGCCGTTCCGGGTTAACACTGACAATCAGGCGCTCATTTACCTTCACAGCATGCAACTTGTGAACAGCCGCATCGCCGGGATAGAAGAGGAGCTCTCAGAGTTCGACTTCAGCATCTACTACGTGCCAGGATCCTCCAACATCGCCGCTGACCTGTTCTCACGGAGTCATCCACTGGTGCCTGCGCTTCCCTCTGACGCCAACAAGCTGCCACCAGGTCTGGGTCTGATTCACAGACCTAAAGGAGGAGGAGATGCGCTCGTCGACTGCTTGTGTCACTGGATGACTGAGGACGGCCGGCAGCCTTCAGAGAACCACCTTCTGCGTGAACTCCTCGTGGATGAAGTGATGAAAGCGCCAGGAAGATTCCAGATGAAGCTGGATCGTCGTGCTCGACAAACTCTCAAGATCATGCGAGTTCCGGGTCAGCCGCTGTATGTCGAGTTGCTGACTCTTTTCGCAACGCTCATGAAAACACGCGTCATCGTCCACTTCGGAGGCAACCATCCCGTGATCTTTGCGAGCCAGGACGTCAGACAAGCAGACAGTGAGGCAGTTCATCTCCAGTGTCTGGGCGGAGTTCATTTCAACTTGCTAGTGGAAAGCAGCAACTTCCAGAAGCAGAACACGGTTCTCGTGGTCCGTATTGAACAACAGGCGAGGGCACAGAAGATGCGCACAGATGAGAGGATCCACGACATTGCAGCGTGTGCAAGAGCAGAAGACAGTCCCTCCCAAGATGAGCGGATGAGTTCTCTCTGCTGTCATCAGTCCCGTGCAACCTGCGCTATGACTGTGTATGTGAATGGAAAACCGGTGTGTACCCTTCTCGACAGCGGAGCAGCCGTGTCTGGGCCGTGGGGCGCTAGAGCTGATCGGCATCACTGCAGATGAGCTGAGCCCCAGTGCAGTCTCCGTGCGTGGGTTGGGAGGAATTTCCGGATGCACCGGCCACTTGGAGGCGACCGTGTCGCTCCTCAGCGACGGTGAACCTCAAAGGGTGCGTTTGGTGGTCGATCCAGAAGACTCGTTCGGTCACTGCGTCTTATTGGGCGCAAACTTACTGCTCGTGTGTCGCTGAATTTCAGGAGGCGAAAAGTAAACAGAGTGGTGCCGTGTTGTCATCCGGCATCCCGGAAGGCGCGTCACTTCTGCCAGGTGTTCTGAAGCGCGGTCAACTCCATGATCGCGCTCAGCAAACTTCAGCTCCTCGCTTGGCTGATGGGGCCTAGCAGACGACACCTCGCTTGGCTGATAGTGCTTAGCGGAAGACACGTTGTCAACCGACTGAGGACACTCAGCAAGGGCGGTGGACGGCGTCCGCGACTGAGCGGAGGGTGCGGTTCCAAGAGGGGGACCGGGAGCTGCCGTGGCGTTCCGGCCGCATTCGCCGACCGACAGAGAGGTGGTTTGAGTAACTCCATTTCTTGTACTGCCATTGTTATCTCTGTTGGAATGTAATTTGTTATCATGTTTCATTGTGTATTTTGTGTTTTCACCACGCCATTTGCCGCAGTATCCTGCTGCGCTGTGTCCGGGGTTGGCGGGCCGGTGTCTCGCCGGAGCCCATGCCGCGCCTTGCCTCCACGGCTACGTACCGCATCCGTCTTGCTGCGCGTCTCGAGTGTCCTTCGACTTCAGCGATGAAGCAAACGCACTGCACAACCGTGACCACCAGCGACGTAGCTGCGACACCGCTGCTACGAGTCCGCGTCATCTGCGCGTTCGGTGTTCGGTGTTCGAGCCACCAGCATCGCCGGACCTGGGGTTGCTGAGCTGCTCTGCGAAACAGTGTTGCTGAGCATGCGCACATGCTTTTCTGTCGGTGTGTGCGTGGCGGAATGCTGTTTGGTGACGCGTGATGTGTGGTGTAGCCATGCAACATGTAGCGAGATGCTGAAGGGGATAAATGTAGACGTGTTGTGTTGCATCTCGGCCGCACTGCCGCGCGGTGGCAGCGCGGTCCCCGCTCCTCTGCCGGCCCGGTTAGCACTGGCCTGCTCGGCCTGCCGCATGGGCGGCGCCGGGGCGCGCCGGGGCGCGCCGGGCGGCGGCGCCACGGTGGGGCTCGCCGGTGCGCGGGCCGCGGTTGCCGGTCTAGTGCCGCCCCTGCGCCGGTCACCGAGTATGTGCCCCGCGGCGGCGGCGCTGGGTCGAGCGGGCCGGCGGCAGCCGAGAGAGCGGAGAGCTTTTCGTGGACTGGTGCCGAGTGGACGTCTGCTGGATTGTTGTTTTTTCGTGCTCAAGGTGAAGTAATATAAAGCAGCAAGAGAACAGCTTTAGTGTTTTTGAAGTGCACAGTGGACCAGAATGCAATGAAACAGGAACTCAGTACCCTAGACAACGGCTACATATTTGAATGTCTTCACGCCCCATCTTATAGCTGCAAGCTCCAGCTCCGTGACAGAGTAGTTACGCTGCGATCGAGAGAAGGTCATTGACGCAAACTCCGATGAAGCGAGTCTCTCCGCTATGATCCTGTGTCAAGCAGGCACCAGCGCCCACTTGAGACGCGTCCGTCCACAGGGTGAGCGGCTCCGCGTCTGCACTTGTAGTCTGGGGAAGGCGAGTGTCACGTCTTCTTCCATCACCTGCCTTCAGCTTCTTGAACGCTGCAGTCGTCGGTTCCGTCCACTTCAGCACAGGTTGATCCCGGCTGGCCCGTCAGCTCCGTCAGAGGCTGTGCTGATGGTGGAACAGTCGCGCACGAGCTTCCTCTTGAAGTTGATAACCCCCAGGAACTGTCTGAGCTTGTTGACGGTGCAGGGACGCTCCAGACTGCGAACCTTCTCGATGTACTCCGGAGACCTGCGCAAACCCAGCTCGCTAGTGATGTGCCCGAGAAACGGCACTTCTGGCTGGACCCATACGCACTTCTTGGTGTTCAATATGATGCCCTGAGACTCCAGCGCACTGAGCACGTCGTCTACAAGTTGAAGGTGCCCTTCGAAGCTCTTCTCCATTAGAAGTAGGTCGTCTAGGTAGATGACCACGTTGCGCCTGGAGAAGCCCTGAAGGACAGTCTGCATCTCCCGCTGAAACGCCACTGGCGCGTTCTACAAACCGAACGGGAGGCGTCTGAACCTTCAGTTTTGTCTTGCAGTCGAGAATGCCGTGTAGTCCTTTGATAACTCCTCCAGGGGCACTTGGTAGTATCCCTTGGCGAGGTCGAGCGTGGTAAAGTATTATTTACGTGTTGCGGCTAGTACACAGTCCGTGACGTGCATCATCGGAAACCGGGTGAACTGCTAGGCGTGAACGTCGGTATCGACCACAGGCGCGAGCGTCCCGTCTTTCTTCCGAACTAGACGATGGCTGCTAGACCACGCTGATTCGCACCTCTCGATGGATGCCCAATCTCATCCAGAGTACAGGCAATTTGGCGCTTCGATCTCCTTTGCTACAGTCAGTGACGTTGGTCTTTTTCTTTTTTCATGAGCTGGGTACGTAGATCGAGGCGTCCGCAAGAATCCTGTCGGGCAGTCAGAATGTGCGGAGAGATCTGACGCAGACTTGCTGAAGACCGCTGCATGCCGTTGAAACAAGTCTTCAACTGCAGAACGCTGCTTCTCGGACAGGCCCGGAATCTCCTCCGTTGGCGGCTTTACTTCATGGTTCTTCTCTTCTGAAACAGCGAGCACTGCATGTCCTTGCTCCAAGTCCTGTTCAGAATCTACAACAGTGGCAAGGTGACCGAGAACTTCACCCCTACGAATGCGGACAGTCACTCGACCTCGGTTGCAAGCGAGAGCCCTTGGTTGTTTTACATCCACGAGGCCAGAAACGTAGAAGACAACTGAATAATTTGGTTGTGACTCGAACACGAAATGACACTGGCCCCTCTGACACACGGTACAACCCAAATGGTCGTCCACGATGTATGGCACGGCTACATTACACCCTGGGCCAACGTCAACGTCATCAGAAGCACGACAGGGAACGTCAGCAACGAAGAACATGCATGCAGACTTTTGTTCGCTCAGAGGCATGTAAACTGTCAAACAGGTAGCATCGGAACGCCAGCCAGAATCTGACCTACGACCGGCGTCGATGCACAGGCTCAATCTCTCCAGGGTGTCACGGCCGATTACCACGTCCACAGGCGACTCGGCGTCAGCTAATACAAGACAGTCAGTAAGCTCGAGCCCTACCCCGTGCAGATGAAGGTCCACCATCGCCGTCCCCAGAGTTACACGCACCCTCCAATAGCGCGCACCAGACCGGTCTCTTTCTCGCTGACAACGCTGCCGGACACGAGGTGGCTAACAACGAGAGCTTCCGCTGCCCGGCCTGAAACCATGACACAAGTGCGAAGGATAGGCTCCGGCTCAAAAGCAGACCCAAAAACTGCTTCCAAACCAGAACTGGCAGCAGGGGATGACAAAGCTGCTACCGAAAAGCTGACAGGCGTGACGGTCTCACTACTGACAGGGTCGGACTCGGTCACCACATCCCGCCCTGAATGGGATGTGGGACCAGCTAGTTTTCCGCCGGCAGAGATCCCTGACCGTCACGAGGTAATGTACCTGAGCCAGATAGGGAGGCATCCCTGCTTCCCTGACTTCTCCCTTCCGGCTCTGGCCGTCCTCAGTGACTCCCAGCACGACTCTCACCGCCAGCAGGTCGAGGTGGCGGGTCTCTCTGACGCTGGCTGGAAACTGCTCGCTGGATTCCCCCCGGTGACACCTGTCGATAAGGAGCAGAACTTTGTGATCGTTGACGCGATAGATGCAGGCTACAGTCACGCATGTAGTGCCTAGGGTAGCCACAGGTGAAGCACAGGTTCTGCTTCCGGCGACACTCACGCTCGAGGTGTCCAGAATGACCGCAGAAGAAAGACAGCACGCCGTTCACCTTACGACACTGGCTGGCTTCACTCGCCGTGGACGAGCTTGTTTTGTAGAGTCCCCCTCGCCCTATTGCCATCTCTCGCTATGCTGATTCGCCGTGCTGAACTCCCCCGCCACGGTTCGTGGATCCAGCCGGGCCAGCATGGTCTAGCTGAAGCTGCTGAGGGACCTTTGGCGTGAATGACGTGACGACTGCTCCAGTTCTCCGCCTCTGCTATGCTAACATGGAATGGATCATTGCAAAGCTTTACTAGCCGTCCTCATGCCAGCTATCTGCTCTAGCCGAATACAACCGGGCTCAGCGTCATGTGACCAGTCTACTCACGAGTGTACCGCATTGTCGACGCAGATAGCCCGCAGCAAGGTTTGGCATTATCAAGTAGAATGCTCCCCGTAACCGCTCAGACGTCTGCACATCTCTGATTTGGGAAACATCATTGTACGCTAAGCAGTCAATACAAACAAGCTAATTGATCTCAGCTTCCTGGTCCTCTCCTGACAGCCCATAATAACCTCCGTGGATCGCTCTAGCCTCACGATCAGTACGATCATCTTTGACTTTCCCCTTTGCCGCTTCCACCCACTGCACTTCATCGCGCTTCCCGTCTCTTAGGAGCTGTAGATGTCGCCGCATGCGACGAAGATGTCTCTAACTGGTCCTGAACTGGTCCTGCTGAACAACAAAACGAGTGAACTGTACAGGCTCTGCAGTGGGTTGTACCAACTCAGGCTCAAAACTCGGTGCAGGTCGAGATTCAAACCTGTCACCGTTACCCAAAAACAGCGTTTGTGGCTCACCATGAGAAGCAGCTGGCACTTTACCGGTACGGACAGCCGATGACACCTGTTGTGCGGCAACCGCAGACCCAGGAGCAGCTCCTCCAGCAGAGAGAGTCTGCTCCAGACGTCGACCCAGATTAGCGATGGTCTGCTGCTGCTCCCCGATCCGCTGGAGGGCGTCCGCCAGCTGCAGCCGTAGCTCTTGCAGTCCCTCTGCATGGGTCCAATCGTCAGACATCAGGAGTTTTAGTTACTTGAGTTTCTTGAGTTTCTTCTAATTTCTTCAGTTTCTAGAATTTCTTGAGTTTCTTGAAATTCTTGAATTTCTTGAGTTTCTTGAGTTTCTTGAGTTTCTAGAATTTGAGTTTCTTGAGCATGATGAATTTCTTGAGTTTCTTGAATTTCTTGCGACGAGCCCCCACAATATGTAGCTGTTGTCTAAGGTACTGAGCTTCTGTTCATCTCCATTTTGTTCCACTGCGAACTTCTGGTACACTAAAGCCGTTCTCTTGTTGCTTTATATTGCTTCACTTCAGCACGAAAAACCAACGCTCAAAGCACACGTCCACTCCGCACCAGTCCACGAACAAACCTCCGCTCATCTCTGCCACCGCCGGCCCGCCCGACCCAGCGCCGCCGCCGAGCGGTCACAACTCGTGGTGACCGGCGCAGGCGACAATAGACCGGCAACCGCGGCCCGCGCACCGGCGAGTCCCACCGTGGCGCTGCCGCCCGGCGCCGCCCATGCGGCAGGCCGAGCCGGCCAGCGCTGACCGGGCCGGCAGGGGAGCGGGGAAGGCCGCCGCTGCGCGGCAGCGCGGCCGAGATGCGACAACATGTCCACAACTTCACTGCTATCTTTTTCGACATTTCTCGCTACTTCGACAAAACCTGGCACTATGGTCTTCTCAGTAAATGTTAACTCGAATTCGGACTCACTGACGATGGTCTAAAATGGCTTACTTCCTACCTCACCAACAGACGACAGCAAGACAAGCTTGAGAGCGTGGCCTCCACTGTGCTGACGACTAATGCAGGGTGCCCTCAGGGCTCTGTTCTGGGACCGCTTCTCGCAATCATGTAACTTAAATTCTCTCTCTCACTGCACGGCAACCCAATCTCTTTTTTTTGCAGACAGCACCGTCATTTCTGCCCACAAACTCAACAATGCAGGCCAAAGTTTGAGCAAAGTCTTCAAAAAGCCTCAATGAATTCAGATAAATACTGGGACAGACATGGAAAACACATTCAATGCTTCAAAAACGTTCAAGAACTTTTTCAAATAAACTGTGTTATATACTAAAACTCACCTTCGGTGGCGAACTATTTCCCATCCTCGAATCACATAAACATCTTGGACTAACATTCTCAAAGGATAAAAAGATTCACATCCATGTAAATGATATCATTATGTTGGGATTTGTAAATTATTATTGTGCGTCACATAAATTAGTCCGGCACACATAAAAAAGTCCGGCACGCGGGGTAAACGTGGAAGTGGGCTATTCCGATCTATCCTCAGAAGGGAAAGACAAACTGCAGAGCATTATAAATTCATACAGCGACATATTCAGTCGACATGAGGTTGATATCGGACATACTCATTTAATGGAACACTACATTGACACAGGGGACGCGCCCCCGATACGCCAGCCTCCGCGGCGTATCCCAGTCTCAGTACGGGCTGAAATCGAAGAACAAAAGGATCGCATGCTGCGAGATGGTGTCATCGAGCCCAGCACGAGCGCTTGGTCGTCCCCCGTTGTCCTCGCACGCAAGAAAGACGGAACTTTCTGGTTCTGTGTGGACCTGCGGGCTGTAAATGGGGTAACCAAAGGTCATGCTCATCCATTGCCCCGCCTTCACGCCACCCTTGACTCTCTGTCGGAAGCTCGGTGGTATACCACCCTCGACCTAGCCTCGGGATATTGGCAAGTGGGGGTAGCAGGAGACCGTGAGAAGACGGCCTTCTCGACCGGTACCGGCCTGCACCAGTTCAAGGTCATGGCAAATGGGGCTAAAAAATGCCAGCGCACGTTCCAACGCTTGATGGAATTGTTTGCTGTCGGCGGATTTTGACTCGAAAAGTTGCCTGGTATATTTAGATGATCTTGTCCTGTTTAGTAAGACAGAAGAGGAACACTTGGACATTATAAAGGAGGTATGTGAACGTATCCAGGCCACGGGGCTGAAGTTTAAGCCACATAAGTGTCACATAGCTAAAAACGAAGTCACATTCTTGGACCATCTGATCACGGAAGGCCGGATTCGGCCCGACCCGTGTAATGTGGAGAAGGTGCTGACGTGGCCGGAGCCTGAAACTGCAAAGGAAATGGCCAGCTTCCTAGGTCAGTGTGGCTACTAAGCAAAATTAATCGCGAATTACACGAAAACGTGCAAACCGTTACGCAGCGCCTCACAGAGTTCGGGACGGCTGAAATGGAGAGATGAAATGCAGGAGGCATTTGAACATCTGAAACGCGCGTTAGCGTCCCCTCCGGTGCTGGCGTTGTCCACGTTCAGAGGCACTCTTGTACTGTACACCGACGCTTGTAACACCTCTGTAGGCTCCGTCCTCAGTTGTTGTTGACGGGACCGAGCACGTGATTGCATACGACAGCAAAGTCCTCACGAAACCCCAAATTAAATGGCCTACGTACGACAAAGATTTATAGGCGGTGGTCCACGCCATCAGGAGGTTTCGACAGTACACAGTGGGGGCAAAATTTGTTGTGGTAACTGACCACAAGTCCCTCGCCAACATCCCGGGATCCATCGCGGTGGAGCGTGACGGGACGGGCCACCGCGGCCGCTGGGCCGTGGAACTCAGCTCATTCGATTTCGAGGTGAAGGTCAAGGCGGGGTCCAGGCACACGAATGCGTTGTCACGCGTTGTCATGGCGTCCGCTGGGGGACACGGCCGGTCGCAGGATATCAGCCATCTCGGCCCCTGTCGTCAGTCACGCTGGTATATCCGCTGCCGCGCGGACAGTGACGTCATCACGGATCCGTCAGGTTTCCAGGTATGCTCTAGCACCCTTTACGTACCTCGTTGGTGTAATGTGGTCGGTGTTGAACCAGGTATTCATGCGAGAGGACCCATGCGCGGACCATGATGGTTCCGTGCCCAGTCCGGCGACGCCGAGTGAGGGACCTGAACCCGACTCGGTGCAAGGCGGTGCGCCTACATCGTGTGACGGCGGCAGTAGTACCCTCGTCAGAGTGTAGCGCCTGTCAGCTAGCACGAAAGTGGGAACAGACCAGTCGCCTATTATCAGTAAGGGGATAACCGTTTGCCGCGGGCCAGGAAAATGACCCGTGCTGCAGGAACTCTCGCGTCTGCTTACTTTTCAGGGCGGCACCCAGATCGAAGGGCCATGGAGTGGAAAGTGCTGTTGGCCCAATTGTCAGAAATGTGAGAATTGGTGGACGGCGTTTATCAGGAGTCGTGAGAGGGAAGATTCAGGGGCGACTGTCCCCGAGGAGATCACAGAGTTGGGCTACATGGGAGATGGCACCACGATCACCCAAGCAGCGGTCACATGGTTGGAGAGGAAGTCCTAGTAAGCGAGGGTGCACAGAACGACGCTTTGCATACACTGCTAGCGGATAGAGCCGAAGAGCGCACAGGTAACGCTCGTTTCGTGAAGTCGTGTTCGCTGTTCAGCGGCGGGGACACCTGGGCCGATAAATAGGGCTCCAGACTGAGACGAGAGGGGCTTGGAGCGTCGAGAGATAGGATCGACATAACCGAAATGCCCCTACTCACAACGCGGAACAGCATGGTGGTGGTGATCATGGACTATTTTAGTAAATATGTTCGTGTCTATCCTCTGAGGGACCAGAAGACGGAAACGGTGCTGGACGCACTTTTGGAGTGGGTAAACTCCTTTGGAGTCCCAGGGCGTGTTCACTCCGACCAGGGGAGACAGTTTGAGTCGCGCTTGTTCCGAGATATGTGCGAGAAACTAGGTATCCGGAAGACGAGGACCACGCCGTACCACCCCCAAAGTGACGGAATGGTCGAAAGGTTTAACAGGACCCTGAAGGATATGATGAGCAGGTACAGTCGGTCCCATATGTATGTTCCTCTGCCACCACGTGGCGCTACGGTCGCGATAGGTATGCGTGAAGTGGCATCGCCCGAATAGAGGAGTACCGATTGTTTGATGGTCTGAGGAAGGGGAGGGAAAGAAGAGGGCGACCACGGTAGGGCAGTCAAGTTTGAGAGTTAATCGACTGTCTGACCCAGGAACCGCCGAATGCGAGGGGAGTGAGCAGTCAGAAGATCCCAGGAAAAGTATGCTGTGCAGGAACACAATTAGGCCGTTTGTATGCGTCGTTTGGTGTGTCACTTGGAAGGGCTTTGAGACCTAATAATAGCCGTTTTCATGATGGCTTATTTTGCGCAAAATGCTTTAAAACATTTTAAAATGTTTTAAAATGTTATAGTAGTAGCCGTCTTTACGATTAATTAATTTGCGATAAATGTTTACACCCTCGCCCTAGAGACCGTAGGGCGAGGGTTAAAACATTTTATTTTCGCAAATTAGTCCATCGTGAAAGCAGCGGCAACTAGGACATTTTAAAACATTTTAAAATGTTTTAAANGGAGGGGCAGAATCTGCCCCGCAGGGAATAGGGTTAAGGCTGAAGTGGTGTTCTTAGAGCTGACAGAGGGTCCTTCATGCCAACAGAGGGTACTCTCAGGCCAGCAGTGGGCACCGGTCGGGCTTGGATGGCGTCCAGGGGGGACACCCCCCTTGGTCCATTTATTTTGGTCATGCCCTTGATCAACATTTGGGGTCGTTCGCCCGGGGCCTCATTTTATTTTGAGAGCATACTTTTGCTTTATTGGATACTTTTTTCGGGGGGGGGGTCAAACAATTGCTGTTTTCACGAAGGAATTTATTTACCGGGTAATTGGGGCGTTTGGGGCGATTGGGCGTTTGGTTGAAATGGGGGGGGGCAGTGTTAGAGCTATGACCACGTGACACGGCGTCACATCCAAAATGTCCTTAATTCCAAAATGCCAAAATTCTGTCCAAAACCCCATCCCCCATTTAAACCAAACACCACAATCGCCCCAATTACCCAGTAAATTAAGATCCTCCGTGAAAACGTATAATATATGTTTGTCCTTGGTCAGGTTAGCTATTTTCACTCAGTTCCATCAGCTGTCATTTTCAGTTCCCAACACACTACAGTCACTACAGTGATACCTAGTCATGAATGGTACGAGTCATATATGGCAAAAGTTGTGAACGCTTAGTTGCTTATAGGTATGCGGCTAATTTTGTGTTCTCTCCTGTGTTGATATTCCTTGTAATATTAGCTATAAATGACAAGTATTTGGGTGGTTAAACGTTGATTGGTGGTCTAAGGGGACGTTGATCGAAATTTTTGGGAAAAAAACATCTTCATTTTGACGCACTCGCTAAACGATTGGTGCTCATTGAAAAGTTCGTGCAACGCGCATCGTTTGTCCACAAAAAGGTACATAAGGTCGATTTTGTGGGATTTTCGGTAGTTTAAACGTCGATTGGTGACCTCCTTAGGTGACCTTGAATCGAAATTTCGGGGATAGAAATCCCATCTTTATTGTGGACGTGCTCTTTCGATTGGTGACCCTTGAAAAGTTCGTGCAACGCACTCGTTTGTCCATACAAAAAGGTACATAAGGTCGATTTTGAGTGTTTTCGGTAGTTAAACGTCGATTAGTGACCTTAGGTGACCTTAATCGAAATTTCGGGAGTAATCCCATCTTCATTTTGACGCGCTCTTTTGATTGGTGCTCTTGAAAAGTGCGTGCAACGCATCGTTTGTCCACAAAAAGGTATATAAGGTCTATTTTGTTGGTTTTCGGTAGTTAAACGTACTAATTGGGTTGACCTTAAGGGTGATTGTGGTTCCGGGGAAATTTGGGGAAAAAAAATCATTCCTATAAATGTTTGACGTGCCGGTTTACGAGTAGGGTTGCATTGCCTGTGAGGGAGAGCGAACGCACTGTTTGTACCATACAAAGGTACATAAGTCGATTTTTGAGGACTTGGGTAGTTATAGAACGTTGATCTGGTGACCTATATGGTGACGTCCGTTTGATCGAAATTTGAGGGTGATAAAAACACATTTTTACATTCCCCTACCATTTATAGGGTAGGGACAGGCGTGTCTCCATGCCCATGTGAAACCTGACTATCGTTAAATACCAGAGAGTTTAATAAGGATATGGATATTCAATCACGTTAGGTCACATCACTCCCCGCTATTTTTCACCCCCAACCGCCTGTAGCCCACGTTCTGGATCCGCCAGTGGCTGAAGAGCGGCATCTTTCTGAGAGCGGCGGCACCTGGCTAAAGGGGCGGCATCTTTTGAGGGACGGCACCTGACTTGGGTGGCGTCCTGTCCTGTCAGTGGCGGCACCTGGGTATGGGACGGCGCCTGGTCGAGGGCGGCACGTAGACGGTGGCGGTACATTGGGACGTCCACAAAAGTGATGCGACTAGTCTGAATGATCTGTTAAGCGTCGACGCCCCTAGGCGCCAGTGTCGGAGACCCGCTGCCTGTCGAGGGGAGCCAACCTCCCCTACTCGGACACGCAGTGATCTTACCCTACCCGGGCGAGGGTTAAGGGCGCAACGACTGCATGGTCAATGTGCGCCTTCAAATGCAAACGTTTTCCAGATACCGAGCGCACCAGATATACAGCCGGGAGCGCTCTGCTCGAGTGTATTTGTGCAACATCGGATGGTCAGCCATAACAGGAAACACGGGTGAAATAGTACAAACGTAACGTGCCGCCGGCGGCAACACAACAGCCGGCCGTCCTCCGAACACTGACGAAACGCACCAGACAGCCCCCCGCGGAGAAAATCCGTCCGTCCTCCGAACACTGACGAAACGCACCAGACAGCCCCCCCCCGCGGAGAAAATAGCGCCAACAGCGAGTGAAGGTCATGAGCAGCTCGCGGAAAATGTCCTCCATGTCGAAAGGAACTCCACCGAGTGATATTTGGCAACATGTCACTGTCGAACCCGGCCGCCGGTCGGCGAGAACATGTAATACGACCAAACAGCAGCTCTGGTCCCAGTGAGCGGTACGACACTGCGCCCCTCAGCTCAGCCGAAAGGTCGGGGGGGGGGCTAAGAGGGGGGGGGGCTAGGTTGGCAGGGGCCACGGCGACAGAGTTAGGACTGGGGCCTACAGAGAAATCGGGATGATGTAATAAAATCACCATCTGGAAGCATGCCACACTGATAAGAACCGTACAACAAAGCAGCCAAAGGTTCGATTATAAACACTGAAACGGGTCTCAAGTGAACGGGATGATTGCGATGGTTTGAGCTGATGCCAGGGCGCAACTAAAACACATTACATTTGCCAAATCCTGATTGTGAGATCGTCACCGCGCACAGGTGGGGGAAAATCGTGACGAAAAGTCCTTTGCAACGCCCGCGTCGACGCTGGTGAATCGTTTTTGTATGTTTATAGCTAGGAACTCTAAGTCTATTACGATCGCATAAGTCGCTTCTATCTTAATACTAAATCGCTTATTACTTAATACACGACGCTACCGTAACGATATTCGTGCGAGGCATCATGCTAACATGCCTTGGGCGTTCTCAAATAGGGAACTAGAACTACAAATACTTGCGCATTTTTGGCTCCGACTGAAAACTGTTAACTAGTGACTTTGTGAAAGGTGTACTTTACGCGCAATACATAAACAGTTTAATCGAACAAAAATCACTGGAAACTGGCGTTTGATGAGATCCCATGAGATCGGCACTGCTCACAAGCACATGTACGAACACCCATTACTACAATGCCCGTTGTCCAGCAAAAAAGTAACACACTAGCCGCACTGTACAATTAGCGATTTTACAATTCAGCGCAATCAATAGAAAACATAAAAACGGCGGATGTGCATCGAAACTAAAACTGCTTGCCGCAGCTGCAGTTCCTTTCGATGACAAATACTAACAAAATCATGCCGCCGTCACCAATAGCGCGACACAAAATTTGACATTTGGAAAGCACACCGTGAAAGCTTCTTCAAGATGAGACCGATGGCACCCGTTTTGAAAGACACTTTGTCCGACGAACATTTGACTCCGCCTTGCAAACAGCACGCAGAACACTCTCCCATCGTGACGCAAATTCACATCAGCCAAGTCACGATCGAGAGTCGCAGTTCAGAGTCCGGGCCTGTGTACTCAGTTCAGAGTCTGCGTCTGTGGACTCAGTTCAGAGTCCGGGTCTGTGGACTCTCAGTTCAGAGTCCGGGCCTGTGGACTCAGTTCAGAGTCCGGGCCTGTGGACTCAGTTCAGAGTCTGCGTCTGTGGACTCAGTTCAGAGTCCGGGCCTGTGGACTCAGTTCAGAGTCCGGGTCTGTGGACTCAGTACTGAGTCCAGACCTGTGGACTCAGTTCAGAGTATGTACAAAATACCAGCGTTCGTCTGTGGTTACTGACGGACCGCATTGCGTCGAGCGCGTGGTGCCATCTCTGGGCGGATTCCGAAGTCGAAAGTTCGCTGAATTAGCGTCCAGAAGTCGCGGCGTGGGCGCTGCAGTGCGCCGGGAGCCTGGAGACAAAAACGGACAGGGTATTTAGTGTGGGTATCGGTGCTGACATGCAGAAGGATTATCTCAGCACATTTGTCTGCATAAATAGCGAACAGGATGCAAAAAGCAAGGCGTCTATAAGTAAACCAAGTCTGCCCCACGCTCTTAACTGCAAAATACACGTCTGACCAGTCATAAGAAGTAAGAACCGAAAAGAGATGAAAATCGATGAATAAGGCTTGGGTCTCTCATACTGCAAGGGTCATTTGGTGCCCAAACTGAAAAGGAAAAACGAGCAAGCTTAAAAGATAACGGAAAAATTACCAAATTATATTGTATAGTATGTCGACATACTAGACAGCAGGAGCCATTGAAACATCTCAGATTGAGGTTCTTCGAAAGCCTTTGATAGGCAAATGCAGTACCTGCACCGCTTTTGGCTTAACACATTTAATTTTCCATAAATGAGCATAAAGTTTGTCCGATTTTCCTGCATTTAAGGACCATTAATTGTTCCTCACCGAGCGCGACAGAGGCAGCGAGTCGGCTATCTCGCGCAGCTCCTGGCCCACATCCAGCTCGACAGTCAGACTGACGCTGCTGGGACGGGAGACGGGCCGGTGGCGGCGGCGGCCGGCCGGGGCAGAGACAGACACCAGTGCTGCAGCAGCCGCTCCCCCTTCACCAGCGGCAGGCCGGCGAGGAGGCACCACGTCAGGCAGGTCAGCTGTCGGCACGGGCAGGTCCAGTTAGCGGGGACAAGGCACAGCTACATTATTATCGTCCTGAAAGCATATTCTGCTCATGTCTGATGAATATGCATAACCATTATGAAGGAAGACGCATAAAGAGATTAGAGATGTGTGATGAAGAAGGCAGGCAAATGTAAATATGGAATTAGTTAATCACAAAAATGCATAATTATGAGCGAGCTTTAATGCGCAAAATATAAAAGAAAGCAACGTCCCATGGGCATGGCAGAAGTTACACCACTGCGCTACGGGCCAGGCGCGGACATACTCATGGCGGCGCCTCTCGCGGCAGGACTTTGGTACTAAAAGTATCCGCCACCATGACGGCTGGGAAAACCTTTTAAAGATGCCCGATGCATCTTTTTAAATATGTCTTGGTATTCGTTCATGCGATATCGGGGAGAAATACGATACGGTCGCTACTTACAATTGGGAAACCCAGTTAGTAGTTACCTTCGCTGAATGACCGCTAGGAGCATCGCTTATCAGGGCAAATTATATCCAACCGTGAACATTTTATCCAACAATGAACAATGAACATGCAAGACCCAAGATGCCCTGATGACAAGTTAAATTAAAGCAGATTATTAGCTGTCCGAAATTGGCTGCTGAAATAATTCAGGGAAAATTTACGTCTGAAACGCCTTTTTACAACCAACCGCCAACTGCATTGCAACGTTGGCTACAGCCAATTTAACTAATTAATCAAATATACATATAGACAATGTGAATACCCTGATATTGTAAGCTTAAGCATGAAATCGTCTTCTCAAAAATTACCTTGTTCGAATAATTCTGACAATATTAATTTCAGAAAGTTACACTGTATTTGATAAAATTATTAATGCATACCAAAGAACTGAATGAGCGCACGCACGCTAGACTCATAACGATAAGTACAGTCTATAAATCACCTGAGAAGCGTGCCTTCAAAAGCAACCATAATCATCACCAGTGGGGAGACCGGGTTAACTCAATGAGCTCTCCACCCGGTCGCCCTCAACCTTCCCCGCTCGTCACCTCTGAAGGTGAATCCAGGCGGCAGGACGGCGCCCTCCCTCCACCCGACCTTCTCACTCTGAAGGTGATCCCGGCGGCAGGACGGCGCCCTCCCTCCCTCCCTCGACCTTCTTTTCACCTGCTGAGGTAATCCGGCGGCGGACGGGCCCTCCCTCCCCCGACCTTTCCACCTCTGAAGGTGATCCAGGCGGCAGGACGGCGCCCTCCCTCCCTCCGACCTTCTCACCTCTGAAGGTGAATCCAGGCGGCAGGACAGCGCCCTCCCTCCATCCGACATGCAGCGAGCGTGCCTCTCGGTACAGCAGCGCCACCTGGTCAGCCGCCTCTGCCTGGTCCACCTCGTCCCTCCCCTGTTCCTCGGGCGCATCCAGCTCCCCCGGGCCTTCCTCCTCGCCCTCCGGGTCTTCTTCCTCGTCGTCCTCGTCCTCGGGGCCGTCCTCCTGAACCTCATCCTCGTCAGAGCTGGGTGGCGGAGAGCGGTGGCGCCGCAGCCGTCGTCGCAGCAGCGCGCTCTCCTCTGGCGGCGTCAGGCCGGCGGCGGGACGGCCGGGGATCGCGATAGGCTGGGTCCCCGGCCGGCGCGGGGCCGGCACCGCTGGCAGAGAGTCCTCCGCGGGGGGAGAGGTTGATGGCAGGGAGTCCTCCGCGGGGGGAGAGGCTGATGGCAGGGAGTCCTCTGCGTCGCCACACTCCAGCTCGAACCGCACAGCTCCAGACGGAGACGGTACGTATCTGAGGAGAGGGGGATACATGAGGTAAGAACAACGGCAGGCGAGATGGCAGCGGAACGTCGTCACATACAAGACAAGTGTGGTGGATTAACCGGGAGTACTATTACATTAAAAGTAAGTGCAAGCAAAAATAACAAAGGGGTAATAAACGTTGCCAAACAACACCAGTCCACATATTGATTAAAGGGACAGTGCCACCTCGCGGGTCAATATAAAGTTTGTTGTGTGCATCGGTAGATGAAGCGTGCCTAATTTCACCTGCAAAGTCTGGTTCACGAAACTCACCCCATTTGATCATGAAATAAATATGGACCTTAGATAATTGTCAATCATTCGTAAAATTGCAGTCTCCTCCTCCCTATTTAATCACTTCTTTGCAGATTAAAGTTTTCCTTTGAATATTGCTAACTCAGCATCAACCTTCCGTCAGCGAGCTTAAATATTAAAATGTGTATGCAGTTAATTGTATTGTCAACAATCTTAGCTTTTTTCATTATCAAAACAGCACGAATGGCTATGGCTCGACTTTGGGCCGTACAAGTTAGGTGACGTTACCTTATAAGATATAACGCTGATAGACTTTGCAGGGTCAAGTCTCGGCAAAAAAAATTGTACGCTTCGGCTTTGGACGCGCTACGTAGATACGTAACAGTTGCGCCAGTTTGACAGCCAAACTGGATGAGAGCAGCCATCTTGAATTTAGTGCTGAGCAAAGAGCATACATTATTATCGATTCCCACCATTCATTAAAGTTGCTTCATTTATACATTCACCGGAGGTGGCAATATCCCATTAATCAGCTACCAGTCCGTATCGTTTTTGGATCTCTTCTTAAAACTGCACACTGAGGTCGTTATAAAAATAGATGTCAGCTACACAGGAGCAGGAAAACTCATCGATCTTCATAGCGAGTAGCGACATAAATATGTGCAGGTGCAATGTCAAAAAGCCAGCAGACCATTGCACTACTATACATGTGTAATATTGCCAGTAATAGAAGTTGGGATTCATTAAGCAAAAGAGATCGAATGATTGATAGAACGACTAAGCCGATAAGCATCCCGACAAGACTACCCAGTTCGTCACTAGCTGCCCTGCATAGCCCGATAGGCCGCTCCATCCCGTCACCTACCCTGTCTCATGTTGTCCCGTCACCTACCCGCTTCCCTGTTTGTCCGCTCACCTACCCGCCTGATCCCTGTTGTCCCTCGTCACCTACCTGACTGCTCCCTGTTGTCCCGTCACCACCGCTGTCCTTGTTGTCCCGTCACCTACCCGCTGTCCCTTTGTCCCGTCACCTACCGCTGTCCCTGTTGTCCCGTCACCTTACCCGCTGTCCCTGTTGTCCCGTCACCACCGACTGTCCCTGTTTGTCCGTCACCTACCCACTGTTCCCTGCTTGTCCCTGTCACCTACCGCTTGTCGCCTGTTGTCCCGTCACCTAACCTGCTGTCCCTGTTGTCCCGTCACCTACCGCGTGTCCCTGTTGTCCCCGTCACCTACCCGCCTGTCCCTGTTTGTCCCGTCACCTACCCGCTGTCTACTGGTTTGTTTCCCGTCACCTACCACTGTCCCTGTCTGTCCGTCACCTACGCTGTCCCTTGTTGTCCCGTCACTACCCGCTGTCCCTGTTGTCCCGTCACCTACCCGCACTGTCCCTGTTGTCCCCGTCACCTACCCGCTGTCCCTGTTGTCCGTCACCTACCCACTATCCCTGTTACCCCGTCACCTACCCGCTGTCCCTATTGCTGCTAAGCGACGCCCGGCCGCTGGACAGGGCCGGCGAGCTGTCGCCGCCGGCCGCCTCCCAGCTGCCGCGCTCCGCTGATGCGCCACGTTTGTCCCGGCGCGGCGGGCAGTGGCGCGGCCAGTCGCCGGCGGCCGGCACCGGCCCCGAGGTGCCGTCATCTGGTGACGTCATCGTCCCAACCTGAGAACGACAACGTGTCCAGTGAGAGGGTGGTCTTCACCTGAAGTGACACCGTGACCAGTGAGACGACGATCATGGCGTACATGGAAACATACAGCCAGTGAAACGTCCGCGATGGTGGGGTGGCCATCATAGAGGACTCGTAAAGGCTCGGTGACAGGTAACTTTGGCATACATTTGTCGGTTTATCTGCTCATTACATCGGGCGATGGCAGCCGTTAGGTGCTATAGTGACTAGTGAGGTAATCACTATGTCAAATATCTGATCAAAATACCGGTTGAGCATAAGACGTCAGGGAATCTGAGGACGCATCAGATGATAACGTCATCACACACCGTAGCATTAGACCGTGAATAGCATTTTCGGAGTATATCTGACGTTGAGTGATATCTGTGTGAGTGAACACCACACGATCAACACATCACAAGATGACTATCGGCCCCCTAAGTCTGTGACCAATGTCCCCGGTGACCCACTAGGACATAATTAGCGTGACGCAGCCTCCGGACACCAGGACAAAAGGAGACTGACTACCTCGCCCACATGTATCCAATCGTGACAACGCACCTATCCACCTACCTGAATATCCATCACACCTCTCAAAGACATTGCCTGAGTGAGTCGCCCGTTTTCCCATTCCAAGTCGCCGCGAGTCACGGACAGTGGACACCCTCCGCACAAAGCAGCTCGCCACACCACCGAGGAGTACTGACCCGCGCGCCGCTCCCAACAGAGACAATATGGCGCGGCCGTACGCGTACTGTACAGATAGCGATATCAGCGAGGCGCCACGACAGCCGTGGCCAGCAACAGCGGTAGATATCAGTCAACAGCGGTAAGTCAGTGCAGACCGGCGGTCACCACAACGCGTTAGAAGGGTATCGCTGATAGGAAATCGAATGGGGGGATATTGAACCCCTCGTTATCTCCGGAACCAATGGTCGTAACGAGACGCGCAAGGCGGCGTTCGAAAGCTCTGAGACGCACCTAAGGCATGCTCGAAGTTTTGGAATTGAGGTCAAATATCAGGTCAAGGTCGGGTCAAAGGTCAAAATAATTTGAGTTTATAGACTATACTTTCCATCCAGAGCTTTTGATTGCAATGCAACCATGATCACCAAAAGTTCTCCCAAAGGTATAATACACATCCCGCGTGAGCTAAAATGAGATTTTTGGCAAAGGTCAAGGTCACTATCAGAAAAAGATTTTCGAAAGCCATGCAACATATGTTTGACGCACTGTTTTATACGTAAAAACAGACAATGACAGTTATTTTACCATATTAACTCATTCAAGTGAAGTTAGTTTCAAGCTCAGGTCAAGTTCAGGTCACAAAAGGTCAAAATTTGAAATGGATAAATCTTAACAAAAGGCATGTTGGTAGGCAAGCGTTCTCATAAAAACAGTGCTGATATTTATTTGTCTTTATATTGTCAAAGAAAGCCCCAAAAACGCAATTTCGATATATGACGTCATGTCTTACCATACTTAGGGAGCCATAAGTAAGTCAAAAATAAAGCTATTGTTTTGCAATTTGGGTTGGGCATTTTCCATATATGGTTCTCAAATATATTCCTATTTTAACCCGCGCACTGCAGGGGGTTCGCGCCGAACACCAACTGCAGGGGGGGTTGATTTCCGCCCCCCGTTGAGATTCCAAAACTAAGCAACGTAGCGACAAGGGAAAACGGCATTAGATAAGCTCTAGGCAAGTTCTATCGAAAGTATTCAGTCTTTTCTTGGATCAGGTCACAATGAGGTCACCAGTGGCACCAAAGGTCAGATATTTCCTGTTTTAGGACTCGTTTAGGGACTCATTTTCCAGAAACCCCGATTACTCGGAAAACTATGATAGCTAGGAGCAAACGATTAGAGAGACATCGATAGCCATTTAAATTTTGCAATCGCATATAAGTCCTCCAAAATTGATCTCAGATCAATATTTTTAAAGCTCCAGAGGTATGAAACGGTCAAAACATACTGTTTTAGCAAAACAGTTTTTCGTGAATAGCATGTCACCTAAGAAAGATAGGGTAAACATTTGACGCCATCGTGTTTGTCTCATTGATGCGCTTTGAAACATATATACGGTGACCTGCTAAGTCAACTTCAAAAATTTGACCTCAGGTCAAGGTCATTTTACCCAGGTAGGTTCATGTTGCATGTGGGCAAACCGCGGCCAGGCTAGACGAACACATTGTGTCAAACTAATCGTCTCTATTCTTCTTTTCTATCAAGAGTTATTAGCAAATCATTGCTGATGACCTCATTATGGACCTCAGATGACCTTGTAGAGATCACCCTGAATCAACAATGCACCTTGATCATTTAGATTGAGCTGAAAATAGCGTGATTCTGAAAGAATTGGCCTTGATCCCAATGCATATTGAATGAAAGGAAGGCATTTGGTTTATTTTCCATTCGACTTTATAATGGGAGGTCAGGAAATTGACCTGACTTTGGTCACCGATACGAAAAATCCGAAGATATACGGAATTGATAGGTTACTGACTATGTCTTATGAAATCCTGCAGTCAAAACTTCGAAAAAAGACTTGTGGCTTTGGCACGAACGCAACATTTTGAAGGTGACGTCACTTGACATGGGAAACTTGTGACCTACCTGAGGATGGAACCTCAAGTCAAAAACTTTTCCAAAGTGTGGGTAATTGATGCCCCAAACAGGTTGTACGAAATTTGGGCGGGCGCTGCGCGCCGCCGTTTTTTGCCACTCCTGAAAAACGCATGAGGGGGGGCGGAAATCAACCCCCCTGCAGTGCGGGGTTAATATCTTCAAAAATTGTGTGATTTTTGTGAACTTTTTCCCCATTATAAAAAAATTGTTAAAAATATACAAATACGGAATAGCCGTTTTGTAAGCATCTATATTTGCTATCTTCTGAAGTCACACGGCTGCGGTTGGCACGAAGCATCCGCCGACCCGCAGGATCAAAAAGTTATGTAAACTTGCGCATCCAGTGCATCCTGCGGCGTCCAGTGTTCACGAGCCGCGTGCTTGTGGTGGCGCATGAAGAAAATGGGCGGGGCTAGAACCCGTTAGTAACCGCCAAACCGCAGGTGGTTGTAAACAGGCCTCAGATCTATCAGCGATTACCCCTGCCACCTCGCAGTACCCTCGCCGCCACTGGAGTGAGTGCCACTGGAGTGTCACTGGAGTGCCACTGGAGTGCCACTGTAGTGAGTGCCACTGGAGTGCCACTTGAGTGCCACTGCGAGTGAGTGTCACTGGAGTCCACGGAGTAGCACTGGAGTGCCAGCTGTTATGCACTGTAGTGCCAGTAGTGCACTGTAGTGCCACTGTAGTGCCATGTAGTGCCACTGTAGTGCCACTGTAGTGCGCACTGTAGTCCACTGTGTGCCACTGGGAGTGCCACTGGAGTGCCACTGTAGTTGCCACTGGAGTGCCACTGTAGTGCCACTGTAGAGCCACTTAGTGCCACTTAGTTCCACTGTAGTCCAACTGGAGTGCCCACTGAGTGCCACTGTAGTGCCACTGTTATGCACTGTAGTGCCCACTGTAGAAGCACTGTAGAGCCACTTGTTAGTGCCACTGTAGTGCCACTGTAGTGCACTGTAGTGCCACTGTAAGATGCCACTGGAGTGCCACTGGAGTGCCACTGAGTGCCACTGTAGTGCCACTGTCAGTGCGACTGAGTGCCACTGGAGAGCCACTGTAGTGCCACTGTAGTGCCACTGTGTGCCACTGTATGCACTGGAGTGCCACTGGAGTTGGGCCACGGATGCCACTGGAGTGCCACTGTAGTGCCACTGTCAGTGCCACTGTTAGTTGCCACTGTAAGTCCACTGTAGGTGCACTGTAGTGCCACTATAGTGCCACTATAGTGCCACTGTAGTGCCACTGTAGTGCCACTGGAGTGCCACTGTAGTGCCACTGGAGTGCCACTGGAGTGCCACTGTAGTGCCACTGTAGTGCCACTGTAGTGCCACTGGAGTGCCACTGTAGTGCCACTGTAGTGCCACTGTAGTGCCACTGTAGTGCCACTGTAGTGCCACTTGAGCGATCGCCAGCATACGGACACGTCACGTCACGTCACGTCACGGACACGTCAGCTGGACATCGAGCGACTGACATGACGCCAGAGCCCCGTTTGTCCGATAAAAAACGCGGGGATTAGGTCACGGCTATTCCGTTTCCAGACGTACCATCAAAAATTGAGGTTAAGTAGCTCCCACGTTCGTTGCCACCGCAATATCCAACGAGCGAAAAAAGTACACAACTGAAGCATCACTGTTACTGTAACGCACACACAGGAGCACCAGGTACCACCACTGGGGAAAGCCGGGGACATTGCCCTTTGGTAATTGTCAGACATCCGTAATATTGGCCCATGTAAAGGAACACATGCCCTTGGATTTGTCCCTACTGATGTTGCAACCGTGGCGACGCCAATACAGTTGCAACGTGCTCCGCACCGCTATCACTGCTGATGCCGTTCAGCAAGCCTTTGTGCGACTCTGATTCTGAGAGGCTGCTGATTCCCGGAATACCCTCTGCGGTCAGCGGTGGGAAGATAATGCGCAGTGGACGGAAGAGGACAGCACCGGTGCACGCTGGCGACGCGTGCCCTCGCATTCAGGTCAGAGGTCATATGCTGCTTGCGCATTTACCTTTGACATGGGTTCGTGCGCAGTGAAGAGCTGCTCGGCTGAGTGTTTAGGTTGAGTTCAAGAATCTGACACGACACGTCTCGTCACGTTGCCAAAAATGTGTCCGTTATCACCGTGGAAAATCAAACATCACGTGCGTCAGGCGTGACCGTGAGAATACCAGGACGATTGGAGGACACACTTATCAACAATGTCAGCAAGCACACCGGCATACCGCACGCGAAAACCTAAACTGAAGTATCCCTGGACCACGGCGGTCTGGACCACTACTGACCTTCTCCGACTGTGAGCGCCACAGTCGCGGCCGCAATCCCTCCGCGTCCCACAGTCACGCACTGACACACCCCCACACACACTGCACCACAGGAGTCCGTCCGTCTCTCACGCGCCACGCGGCGGCCACGCGCACACCTCCTGGCCCGACTCTGCCAGCACTGGGTCCGGCCGGCGCCGCGCCAGTTCCGGTCGACCCGGCCGGAACCACCGCTGACGTCACCGCAGCGTCCGCCCGCGGGCACCGCGCGGGTCGGGTCGCCACGCAGAGGCGGCGCCAGGGTACCGCGCGGGGGAGCAGGCAGGCACAGCGGGCGGAACCGATCTCGGGCATGTCGTAGACATGTTTCAGGTATGGGAATATGAACAGACTTGTACTATTGGTTCCAAAATAAGCGTCCCGCTGGGTTGGCCGGCACAGCAGTTAAAGGGAATATACCGCATTGGAAAAGTATGTGTATTATGTAGATGAGTGCACAGGTGAGTGCTCTCATCTCCATTTCATTTCTAATAATTTTCCCGAGGCTTATACTCCCTTAAACTGCTGTGCCAGCCAACCCAGCGGGACGCTTATTTTGGAACCAATAGCACAGGGCTGAATGGACAGAGTCTGCTTATCACGGACAACCCGCCCTAAGTCTACGTCTAGGGTCAACTCGCCGGGTCCCGTTAAAGGGAATAGTTCACCTAGAAAAAAAACGAGAAAAAGCTCAGAAATGATGAAGAGAAGCAAGAAATTAAGTATTATATTACTAGTAAGTCAAAGAAAACCTATATTTACGCGAAAAAGCAAATAAATGTCAATTATTTGGTGATAATTCATATTTTTTTCCTCAAAGTAATGCGAAATCAGCTGGCTGAGAAGGCACGAAACGTCATGATTCAGTGAGGATCGTGTCGTATACCTGATGTACTGCCCAAGTACTTTGTTGAAGATGCCGGAAAAATACAACGCTTGAAAAAACCATCACAGTACTTGCTTAGGTAGGTATTCTCACTATTATATTTCACTTATGAAAAATTGTTGTGTCCGCCATCGTCGCTTCACTTCCGCTGCTCTGGGGCTTCGAGTCCGTCGGATTATGGGTCACAAGGTCATGCACGCCGCACGTCTACACGTCACTGGCGTATCGGTCTCCGCCGGTCGGCTTCTATCACTCAGCGGCGGCTGACGCCGCGGGCGGCCAAATTTCAAACAGCGGCACCGCGCTTACTGGTACGAGGGCGGGGTTCGGTGAGTGGGGAGGGACAGAGAACAACGCGAGCCTGGAACGTTCAGGCCCCAGCGCTGAACGCTTACGCATAAGCTACAGAACGTTGTTTATTACAATGTTTTATAGAAGATTAAAATCAAAATCACTATGCATAGCATTACCTGACAAATAAAAAACAAAAATTGCCAATAAAAAGAATGAGGTTACTGAACAGTATGGTGTGTCCAGCACTTCACTTTCCCCAAGTCTTACGTCATCTGTTGCGTCATAATCATAAACGTCAACTCAGCAAAATCAGCCAATCAGCGATTGGAGTTACCGGTATACCTCGGTCCCGACTTTTAGGACTGAATATTAAATAATTCAGAGGTTTCTTGGAAATGTGGAAAGCGTCAAAAAAAGTCATTTTCGAGCATGCGCCACAACTTGGCTATCTCAACTCAAAACCCTATGTTAAAGGTGAACTATTCCCTTTAACTGGCGGTATTCACTGCCACCGCGTGATTCAGCTGATATAGAAGTTTTAAATATAAACTAGGTGTAAACAAACTCAAGAACATGCTTAATTTACTGCGTAAGTATGAATGCTAACACGCGCACTGCCTGGGGCAGAAATCTGCCTCCATAAAGCTTTGCATTCATTAAAGCTTTGCATTCATATTAGAAAAACGGCCGCGCACAGCACTGCCAAATTTGACAGAGCTGTTTGGGTACCAATTACACAAAGTGTGATTTTTTTACCTCAGGTCACCTCAGGTCAAGTCACCATGTCAAGTCGTGACTCTACCCAGAAAAGTGTGCAGTCGTGCACAACTGTCACAGCCACAGTGAATGGCCGAACGGTTTGAAGCTCACAGGATGTCATCGAGGCATAAGTATCTACAATTCGTTTATCCGTAATTGTATATCGCTGACCTAAGGTCAGGTCGATTTCGTAACCTCCCGCTTATAAGTCAACGGGAAAAACGAAAACACGTATATTGCCATATGAAATGGCTTAAGTTGACCAGTTTTCACCAGACCCACCACTCTTGTGCCAAATGCAAAGCCCATATCACATTTATGTTCTTTGACCTCTACGAGATCAACTCAGGTGACCCCCAGGTCACGTATGTTTTTTCTTTAATCACTTTTTACCAAATCAAGGTAGGTACAGCAATAGAGTTTTCACTAGCGTATTTGGCTTGTCGCGACAAACCAATTGATGTAAAAGTTGACCTTGACCTGATCTCAGGTCAGAACAATTATTGGATATGACCTAGCTAGGTCACCCAATAAAACATTCGATACCTCTCGACGACACAAACACTGATGAAAACTGATCGACTATCATGTTTCTGTCAAAGGTTATTACTTAAAACAATTCGACGGTTTGTATAATGTTTCTAATTCAATGGCTCCTGCTGAGCTAACTGTTGACCTTAACTCGATTATGATGAAACCTCAGTGCCAGAAAATTGTAATATCGTTATAAATTTGTGTTCCACGCGTCGTTAACTTCTTTTAGTTATCGAGAATTAGACGGTTTTAGGTATTTCGCAATACGGATACTCATATATATATATATATATAGCCACAATTTGACATTTGGTGTCCTCTAATGACCTCAATATTGACCTGATTAGTGGTGTCAATCGGTAACCAAAATTTGGGTGTACCCAAAAATACCGATACCAAAATGGTAATAGGTTTTTCAGGCCATAGCTTTTTGTGTTATTTATCGGTATCGCGATGTTGACTTGTTGTCTACCAAATGTCGCATAAATAAAAACAATTAAAACAACTTAACCCTATTACCTGAGGGGGGCAGATTCGGCCGCCGGTAGTTTTTCGCCCGCCATTTCTGAACAGTTACGTTTATCGTCTTGAAACTTTCGGACTTTTCCTAAATATGAATGACGCGTGTTCTGTCAACATTTTGCAAAAATCGGCCCAGTAGAGGCAGCTCCAGGGTCATGTTTATGGGAGGTCGTTACGAATCGGTTGTGCGGCGCATACTTCCTTCGTAGTTTGCGGTGAAATAAAAGCGTCAGAAACTAAGTTACTGCTTTATATATCATACACAATTGGATTATACATATTTTGGGGCAGAGGCGCACTCAGGTACATAAAACAGGAGGCGATATCCTCCGTCAATTTAGGCCCAACTTCAAATAAGCAAGATGATAAAAGGCGTTCAGCACATCGTGCCCCCCCCCATGTTGCTTACCTGAATCCGCCTATGTACAATTTGTTACATTTAACAAATTACAGCACAAAATCCCACATGTGACGTTTCAACGTCCCAAACACTCAGGAAAAACACATATTTTGTATAAAAAATATCCCATTTGTTATCCCTGAGTACGCCTCTGACTTGTCATTTTTGCACTTGTGCCCTTTCACACATTTAAACACCATGACATTGGAAGCTCAAAACGTTTTTTTTGCGTGAAAATCAGTCGAATCAACTTTTGGCCATAATGACCTTTAAAAAAAGCCATATTTTCGTTTTTTGGGCCCCCCTGCCTCGCCCCATTAAAAACATATATATCGGGTTCCCAAAAGAAGAAAAATCGTCACGACAATCGAAATGGTGTTCGTCCAATCGATTCGACCGACGCGGTTCTCAGAGATCTCTGGGGGGGGGGGGGCAGAATCTGCAGGTTACGTAATTCCCACTGCAGGTTAACGTAATGTCTGGCCGCCCGCAAGATAGGTTTAACCCGCGCCCCAATGGGGACGGGGGTGTTTGGGGGGGGGGGGTGGTTTTGGGGGGTGTTTGAACACCCCCTCCTGTTTTTTCAAGATAACGAAAAAACGGCGGCGCGTAGCGCCGCCAAATTTGGCATAACTAATCAATTATCATTTTCGCACATTTTGCGAAAATTCAAGTTTCGTATCGGGGTTAGGTCAGGTCACCAGGTCAGGTCAAGTGACCCCACCTAAAAAACAGTTTGCGGTCGTGCCATGACCACAGTTTCTAACGGATCGATATCAAACTTTTAGGAATACATCAAGTCATCAGCATCTACACAATGTGTATCTCGGATTTTTGATATCGGTGACCTGAGGTCGGGTCAATTTTTTTGATCTCCCCATTATAATTAATGGAGAAATATTTAAATGCTTTGTTTTTCGACGATATCAGTCCATTTCATTCTGACAATTTATACGATAGGATATTATGTAATGATCCAAGTGCAGGTTTTGCTCAGGGATACTTACGGGGTCCATCTGAGGTCATCGAGGTCACCAACAACCTTTTATCGTCAATAATCTTAACGATAATGAAGATAGAGAAAGTGTAATTTCACCAATGTGTTTGTCTCGTCAAGAAACATCTCCTGATATGCAACATGACCAACTTGGGTCACCACTTGACCTTGACCTGAGGTCATTTTTTAAGCTGACCTAACATGATCACATTTGACATATTTCAAAGCGCCTTGACGAGACAAACACGATGGCGTACACAGTATCGCGGTATCTTTGTTAGGTAAGAAGTTATTCGCGTTTTTTATATAAATAAAATTAGCATTTTGGACTTTAATACCTCTAGAGCCTAAACTATTGACCTGAGGTCAATTTTGGAGGACATACAGGGTGTCCACAATTGATGTCAACACCCTTCACGAGCTCCATTTCTTTCCAGCTGGGGCGCACCGGAAATGGAATTTCGCCAGGACCGGCCATCAGGGCTTCGTTGCGAGTCCGCTGGTCACGTGACCCGCTGACCAACCTGACCCGGCCCACTTGGAGGGTGGCTTGAGTCATTTCCGGAATGGCACCCAGCGCGCGCGGACCAGGTGTCCAGAATGGTCAAGGAGCAGTCTTTGTCGCCCGCTGTCCGGGCTGTGGCATGGTGAAACGCGGAATGACCCATGGTCCAGGGTTGCTGAGAATGGCGTCCTCTTTGCCCCATCTGCCACTGGATGTCCCACGACAGAGGCGGACAGACCCTGGAGAACCGAACGGGCGCGGGAGGAAGAGCTCTGTCATCCCAGCGGCCAAAATCGTAATGACCAAGTCCGCGTTGAAGAGAGGCCACTCAATAAGAAAACTAGCGTGGAGGCTGGCAGCCAGCGGTCACCAGGTATCCAAGTCATCGGTGCACAGATACCTGAGGAAATCCCTGCTGGCTAAAACCCATCAAACCCCGCCTCCAGTCCAATGGCTGACGGAAATCGCAGAAGGCGCAAGAGGCTGCAGCTCGCCATGGCGAGGCGCGACTGGACCGTCCTGGACTGGAGACGGATTATGTTCTCGGACGAGTCTCCGTTTGAGCTCTTCCACCCGCCCAACCGACAAAACGACCGAATTTGTGCCCATCAAAGCTCGGAAGTCCCTCCAACCAGGACCGTCAAGCAGCCGCAGAAGATTCTGGTGTGGGAAATGATGAACTATTACGGGCTATCGGACCTGAAAGTCATCCCCCGGGGCCAGACCGTGACGGCTGACTACTACGTGGGGGAGATCCTCAACAAGACGGCGACGTCTGCGATGGCGCGGCGGAAGCAGAACGCCCCTCCGACTCAAGTCAAACTTCTTGCTGACATGTCCAAGGGCCCGCTTTTTTCAACAAGACGGCGGCCCCAGCACATCGAGCCCGCAAGACGCAGGAGTGGTGCCAGTCCCACTTTTCGGCGTTCTGGACCAAAGATGAGTGGTTTTCCAACAGCCCCGACCTGTCGCCAATCAAAAATCTGTGGGCGATAGTCCAGGACGAGATGAACAAGATGGTACCAGCTACGTCTGAGGGCACGCAGATAAGGAACGTCCGAGCGGCCTGGTCCAGGATCAGCTCAGAGCTACTGGACAACCTGATGTCCGACATGCCGGACCGTATGAGAACCTGTACCAGAAATAAGAGAGGGCTCATCTGTAAATAAACCATGCTCCGCCGACTTTTCGTTTTCGCGTTCTGCGGGCTGGAAGGGTGTGACATCAAATTCTGAGGACACCTAGTACATGCGATTGCAAATTTCAATGGCTAGCGATGGTTTTTTTTGAAAACGTTCGTTTTCTAGATAGCATAGGTTTTCGAGATAATTTGGGGGTTTCTTGGGAGCGATGTCCTAAAATGGAAAACTTTGACCTTCGATGACCCTCTGGTGATCTGAGTTTTGACGTGAGCTACAAAATCCAAAATAAGTTTTCTAAATGATTTGGTGATAAGGTTCGAACAGTGTCTTTGTTTGGTCTACGTGCCGTAGGAGCCGAGTTAGAGGGGGGGGGTGTTCCAACACCCCCCAGTCGGCAAAGGAAAATGCAGAGGCCCAGTGGGGCGCGGGTTAACCTGCATGTGATACATAAATCTTAACAGTAGATTTTCAGTAGGCACCTGATTTCAAAACTTAAGAACACCTGCATTGCAGATATTTCTGAAAAAACACACTCAATATACCAACCCCAAATGTTCTTTTCTAGTCATTTCACGTGAGTTTTCCAAATCGTTCAAATTTTGGCATATTTTGATTTTGGGAAAGAATGGTCCCTGGTATTCGTTTTTAAAGCTTTGCAAAAGTTGGTATCGTTTCCGGTCTTTTGGTTTTTAAAGAAATTGAAATGGATCACTAAGACCTGATATATAAAAACAAGACTTTCGATGGAGCCTTGTCTCCAGCATCTAGCAATCTAACACCGTTTTACGCTTGGCGCTATGTTGCGACTTGCGTGGTTTTCGAGATCTCACTTCTTAGGGGGTGAAAATCACCCCCGGCAGTTCGTGGTTGGCGCAAACTTCCGGCAGTACGCAGGTTAATTAGTATCTAATTAGCATCTAACTAGGTACTAGCCACCTAGTACATAATATGGGTATGTTCTTGAGTCCAGAAAATAGGTACCAAATTTAGGCACCAAACATGCATCTCATCAGCAGTGTGGGATCGGAGCGAGCCCCGATCGCTATCAGGACCCAGGAGGTCGACCATATGACGAGCAAAGGCGCAACCAAGGGGGGGGGGGGCACACAGGCCAGTGCCCCTTATGAAATGCTCTGCCCTCTGAGGCAGCCCCGTGGGGCCCCCTCTGAGGCGGCCCCGTAGTGCCCCTCTGAAGCGGCCTCGTGTGGTCTCTCTTAGGCGGCCTCGTGGGGCCCCTCTGAGGCAGGCACAGGATTTTGGATTTTGCCCGGGGCGGCGGTGCCTCAAAAGAACCCCCTTCCCGAGCGTTTAAAGGGCCCCATTGGGCACTGGGCTCCATGCTGACCAAGGACATAAGGCATGTTCAGGGGCCATTCTGACCCGCCCAGGGACCCTTCTAGTCTGGTCAAGGGCCTCTGACCACATAGGGCTCTTTTAAAATTTGGCAGGGGCCAAGATCAGGTTTCACCTGATTCAAAGGTCAAGATCAGGTCACCCTAATACGCAAGGCCGTTCCGGGCCGATAGCTCGGCAACCGAAGGGTGCCAGCAGCATGCGATAAACACTATGTGATAGATAATTCGATTGGCCCTGGCGTATAGTAAAATGGTCGTTCAAGAACAGGGCGCGTGCCACGTACAGAGTTGTGACCACTTTTAAAGAATTAAAACGGTCCATTTTCAGTATTTATTTCGGTGCTCGGGAACTGTTGCACATAGGACGCTGAAACCAACGCCACTTTACAGGTGAATGTACCGCCTTTGAATTATATGTGCTACACAAAACTCTGCGACTAATATTGAGGCGCTCAAGTCATAATTTCGTATTTTTCGACAACTTTATCCTTAACACCACCGTAACACCCAAAACGACGACAAACTTGACGGGCAAATTTACACGGTCATATAGCGCCGTCTTTGCTGACTCATATCCACCCCAAATATTTCGTTTCTGGCTAATAGGTAACTTACAGTAAAGACAAACGTAAATGGCTGCAGACGCTAACATTACGAGATATTATCGTCGAATAAATCCATCGCTTTAAATATTGGCCGAGACTTCAACACTGCTTCAACAAACGCATTGACCGTATTACGTCCGGTACCTCGTCGGCGAGAATTTCGTTAAAACTGGAAGACAGATTTTAGACATTTAAACAGCACAAGGTGTCAAGAGATATGTGACGGAAATGGGATAAAAACGTGAATGGAGCGGGAACAATGCACGGGATAGGGGCAGGGGTAGGGGCAGCTATATAATATAAGGCTATATAAATATCCGGCTATATAATAGGGGCAGGGGTAGGGGCAGCTATATAAATATAAGGCTATATAAATATCAGGCTATATAAATATCAGGCTATATAAATGTATGGCTACATCAATTTTGGCCTTCTAGTCTATATTATTAATTATCAGTTGTCCGTCCATCCGTGCGTCTGTCATACATAAATGCATTAATAGCTCAATGACGGCTGAAGTTAGGCGCACGAAAATTGGCACACAGGGTCCGCTTGGCAGGGGCGCACCATCGTATTCAAAAGTTGGTGTCGATTTGAATAACCTGGGGTCGGCCGCAGCACACGAAAAATTGGTCCCGACCATTTTTATCAAAGGGTGGTAAAAAACTACGGTGACTATTGTTCTCCGACTCAAATCGAAAGCTGTGTCAAAAGGATAAAGTATATATAAAGAAAAAACTACAGGGAATTGAACTCCGCTCTCCCGCGTGAAAGGCAGGAATGATAGTTACTAGACTATCTAAGACACTTTNGAGGGTCGCAGCAGCATGCGATCAACACATTTCGATAGAGAACAGATTGGCCTGGCGTATAGTTTGTCATTCAGAGCGAAGCGCGTGCCACGTGACAAGCTGTGACCACTTTTATGATGAAATCGACATTTTAAATATTCATTTCGGTGCTCGGAAACTGTTGCACATAGGAGGCTGAAACCAACGCCACTTTGCAGGCGCGTCTACCGTCTTTAAATTATATGTGTTACACAAAGCTGTGTGACTGATATTGAGGCATTTAAGTTGTAATTCTATATTTTTCGGAAATTGTATTATTTACACCACCTTAACACCCAAAGCAAAAAGGAACTTGACCAGCAAATTTGCAAGGCCGCATAGGTCTTTGCTGACCGATATCCACCCAAAATATTTCACTTCTAGCTAATAGGTAACTTGTGACAAAGACAAACATAAATGGCTGCTGACGCTAACATTGCGAAATATTGTCGTCGAATAAAATAGCGTCGCCAAGACTTCAACACTGCTTCACAACTTTGGACTTCACCTCACACTTTGGAGGGCCCTTCAGGCCGTCCAAGGGCTTCCAGGCTGACAAAAGACCATGCCGCTTAATTGTCCTGAGAACATATGCCGCGACTTCGGACCACCAGTTCTTAGCCTATAAGAAAATACTGGATCCTGCACCTGATTGACAATTGCAGTGCATGTGTGCCGTTTTTTAACTGCGCCCGACTTAATAATGCGGCAGTTGAAGAGTGCATCAATTAACCATAAACGTGACGCTCAGGGGTGTAGTTTCCTTTTCATTCAGGGGGGGGGGGGGCTGAAATACTTGGACGAGGAAGAAGGTCAAACCGGGGATAAATATGATTTTGCGGATTTTGATGGTACTTTAAGCAACACTTTTCCCTGCTCAGCCCCTTCTCCCTCCAAACTTTGATGGAGAAGCTACGTTCCTGGTGACGCTGCAGGGCTTGTGGCAGCGTTTTCAATCTCACTGCTATTTTTGCAGAACTATATTGGACATTTGCATTTCGGCAATCCGACTCAACACACCAGCCGACAGTGACGTAGGTCCGTCGTATTACACTGGTCCATTATATTTATATTTTCGGCAATGGCATTGTGCAATATGTGATGATATTATAAGAACAACTTTTGACAAAAAACTTCAATGTTCTTGAAAATACAAACTGATCAAACAATGGCGTTATTGCAAATTCAACAGCATATTAATTTCCTTTAAGTTGAGACTTTATATCCAATGAAATATTAGACAGCTGCTGTCGCATAGCTTAGAGCTCTGCTGTCGCATAGCTTAGACTAGTAATATGATTAAGTTTAATTTTAACGTGACACCTTATTCAGAAATAGTATTTAGCTGAGAAGTGCCTTACGTCCTTTTGATTCATGTAATGCTGAATATATTGGGAGTCAGGTAAATTGCTTTCTTTGATTACAGACACTTTTGCAAGATTTGATATGTTCCTTCGTGCGATTCAGCACTGGCTCCTGGAGCCTAAACAGTCACACCTCAGACCACTTCACAATCCCGCAGTGACTTGAAACACGTCAGAGCAGCGGGCGTTGTGGAATGGCGGGCAAGACAGGGGTGGGTGACACGGGCCTTGACCGATCACCCTCCCCTCTCAGACCGGACCAGATACGATGTCATGTTCCGAGTGTGCTTGGGCCCTCAAGCTGTTGTAGTAATGTGGCCTGATGAGCAAAGGCGCCCCTCGCCCATGCCCCAGCTCAGGCGCCGTTCGGGCTGCTACTGTGGATACACCCCCGTTCGGACAAAGTCATTGCATTGTATCGGACAAAGTTGTACATACATTGTATCTCAACCGCAGCGCCATCTAGTTAGTTACTCAGGAGCATACATATTAGACAGACTGTACTGCTGTGTCACCCGTGTCAGTTGTGGGAATGTACCACTGTGTCACCCGTGTAAGGTGTGGGTATGTACTGCTGTGTCACCCGTGTCAGGTGTGGGTATGTACCGCTGTGTCACCCGTGTCAGGTGTGGGTAGGGTATGTACCACTGGGTCACCCGTGTCAGGTGTGGGTATGTACCACGGTGTCACCCGTGCCAGGTGTGGGTATGTACCACTGGGTCACCCGTGTAAGGTGTGGGTATGTACCACTGGGTCACCCGTGTCAGTTGTGGGTATGCACCACTGCGTCACCCGTGTAGGTGTTGGTATGTACCATTTCTCATAATTTTCCCAAGTCGTTATACTCCCTTAAACTGCTGTGCCAGTCAACCCAGCGGGATGCTTATTTTGGAACCAATAGTACCACTGTGTCACCCGTGTCAGGTGTGGGTATGTACCGCTGTGTCACCCGTGTCAGGTGTGGGTATGTACCGCTATATCACCCGTGTAGGTGTGGGTATGTACCGCTGTGTCACCCGTGTCAGGTGTGGGTAGGGTATGTACCACTGGGTCACCCGTGTCAGGTATGGGTATGTACTACTATGTCACCCGTGTCAGGTATGGGTATGTACCGCTATATCACCCGTGTCAGGTATGGGTATGTACTACTATGTCACCCGTGTCAGGTATGGGTATGTACTACTATGTCACCCGTGTCAGGTGTCTGTTCTCCCGTGTCAGCCGAGCCAGCAGCAGCTCACACAGCAGAAGGCCAGTCGCTGCCACTGCACCACACAGCAGCACGGTGAAGGCCTGCAGACATGAGCCCAGAGGCAGGCCGGAGATGTGCTCCCGGGGCTGCAGCTCCAGGTCACAGGCAGATATCGGACTGCCGGGCAACACCGGCACTTGCCGCCGCCGCAGCGCCGACCAGATGCCCGTCTCACGCATGCGCATCAGCGCCAGGCGCCAGGCGTCCTCCTCCGGCAGGCCGCGGCGGAAGGGGATCGCGCTGTGAGAGCTGAACAACGGAGTCGGGTGCCAGCACAGGTTCGGGCAGCGTTCCCGAGAACACTGTTCCGGCCAGTTGGTACCCGACCGGAAGAAGCCGAACTGACCCCGCTCCGCCCGCTTGATCCAGGCTCGCATCGGCTCCTGCGAGTAAGGCTGCTTCGTGACGGCGTCGATGGCGCGGGCGAAGTCAGGCCGTTGTCCGTATCTGTACCGGAGGTAGTCGTCATCTGCGTACCCAGTGGTGAAGGTGCTCTGCCAGTCGGGTCTAAGCAGCACGTTCTCGGGCTGTACGAACGGCAGATGACGCCGCTCAGTAGTAATGCGACTCAGAAGACCTGCCGTGTAGAACTGACTGACGAGCATGGCGGCCAGGCAGAGCACCGCGCCGGCCACGTACTGGCAGGCCGCCCGGGTACCGGCTCCAGGCCTGGTTAAGAACAGACGGCTGATCTGCAGACAGTTGGTCAGCGGGCCCTGCTCAGGGCGGCCCAGCAGTAGGCGGCCAGCCAGCAGCAGTAGCAGCGCCACGCCGCCCAGCAGCGCCACGCCAACATCAGTGCTGAACGCGCCTCCCAGGTCTGACTCGGTGACCAGGGGAGGGGTGCCGATGAACAACCGACTGGTCAGCTCATAAACCACGTGAGGGAAGCTCAGATACTCGCGTCTGTCGCCGGAATCTGCGAAGCCGTCCACCATGAAGTCTATGGTGCCGTTCTTGAAGAGAGCAAGTGCGTCGACAAAATCGATGTTTGTGAGCTTCAAATCGTTGACTTTGAAGTGCATGGCTTCCTTCAAATAACGTACTTCATGCTGGATGGAGTAAAGGAGGGAAAACGGAGTCGAGTCGATATCGGTTCGATACGAATCTCCTTGAAGGATATTGTACGTCCTGTTCACCACTCTCAAATCCTGCCATCCCAGCGGGGTCGCTTCTCGGATGGCAGCATCGAGGCTGCCGCAGCTTCCCACGTGGCGCACGAGTGGTCCCACGTCCGCGTACCTCGCAGCGCGGTACACCGCTCCCGACGGCACGTCGTACACGAGCGCGCCAGCCAGGCCGTGCACGTGTCGGTGCACGTGCTCCGCTGTCACACCATCCAGTGCCAGCACCAGCAGCGGACGGCCGCGCCTGTTGTCCACGGACGCTAGTGAGGAGGCCAGCAGCACCATGCCGGTGACGCCGCCGGCGGCAGGCTCGTCAACTACAGCTTCCGTGGTGGCCACCGAGGTGAAGACTCCGCGGCGGGAGAGGGCCAGGAGAAGCGAGCCGAGGATCCAGCGGGGGAGGACAGAGCCGGCTGTCACTGTGACGGCCGTCCACTGCTGACTGAGCACCACCTCGGCCACGCAGTCCGGCACTGCTGAACTCCACAGGAGCGCCATCCCTGCAACGGAGATGGAACAGGGCTGGTGTGTACGAAAATACAGGGACGGTCGCAACGTAGCAAAGTGCTCAAAAACGCTGCATAAGCTGAAAGATATAAACTGATAGCTCGAAACTGATTTTTGCATGCATTTTCTCAAAGCACTCTGACCAACCAAGGGTGTGTCACAGACCGAACTAATTTCAGAAAATTAAGCATGCGTCAGTAGAACAAGGACCATAAAACAAGATCCAAGGCATATTTATTGAACAGCGTATAACCTGCGCTTACCAGGGTCTTATCCGAACGCCATTGACCGGAGGCAAAAAGTGCCCTCCTCGTTATCTCCGGAACCGATGATCGTAACGAGACGCACAAGGCGGTGTTCGAAAGCTCTCATTGACACGCATCTCTGGCGTACTCGAAATGTTTGAATTGAGGTCGCATATCAGGTCAAGGTCGGGTCAAAGGTCAAAATCCGAGACATTTGAGTTTATGGACAATATTTTGCATCCAGAGCCTTTGATTGCAGCCATGATCACCTTAAGTGCCCTAAAAGGTATGACACATCCTGCATGAGCAAAAAGTTTTTTTTTTTGCAAAGGTCAAGGTTAAGAACAGGTAAAAAAGACCCTATCCGAAACAGATTTTTGGAAGTCGTGGGACACATGTTTTATGGGCTGTTATATATTTATAAATCGATAGTGACGATCAAGGCACCATCTGAGCTCATTTAAATGAGTTTAGTGTCAAGCTGAGGTAAAATTCAAGTCAAATGAGGTAAAAAATGTATTTATAAATCTTAGCAAAAAGCGTGTTTTTAAGCCAGTTTAATATCAGAATGCTTTGATGTCATTTTTTGTCCTTTATCTTGTAAAAAAAACGTTAATTTTTCAAAAATTACGTCCACATTAACCATTATTAGGCCTGTTAGTAAAAATGGTGCTGTTTATCTCAAACTTTGGTTTGTAAATTGTTTGGTTAACATTTCTTTCACAGTAAATCTCTTGTTGGTAATATTTTTTAACAAAAATCGCAGAAAAAATACAAAAAATTAGATGTCAAGAAATTGTAATGTAAAAAAGCTACGATTTTGATGTTGTTGTGAAACATTTATTTGTCTGTCTGATTTTGCTCCATTCCAGTTTATCTTAACACTTTTACCTTTTCACAGCTGTTCAAAGCTTTGGTGATTTCATTGCTAAATTCGAGCGTAGGTCATTGTGCTTGAAAGGCTATTACAAATAAAAAAAGTTATATTCTTTTGAAATTTGGTTTATATTTTCCTTGAACACTACTCTTTCACACATATTCCGCTTTTTGATTTAATACAAAAACTTGTTTTTTGTGTGTAAGAAAATGGATTAAAAATAAAAAATATATAATTTTGGATTGCAGTTTTATGCAACATGTTACAGACAAGATATCATTACTCAGTCATTTGAAAATTCTGAACAATCCCTCGGCATCTACTTAGACTTACGAAAAGCCTTCGATACTGTAGATATTTAAATATTGCTTTAAAAAATACAAAAGTATAGCATAAATAATAAATCATTTGACATTATCCGCTCGTACTTAAGTGGACGAACACAATGTGTACAAATTAATAATATATTCTCCCAACATCATAAAGTACAGATAGGGGTCCCTCAGGGATCCATCTTAGTACCAGTACTGTTTTCTCTCTATATAAATGATTTGCCAAAAATCAGCTCTAAAATTACATGTCTCTTGTTTGCAGATGACACTGCTATAATCTTGAAAGACAAAAATCCCAAAAATTACAAAACATAGTAGACGAAATTTTGACACTTCTGTCGCGTTGGCTCTAGGCCAACTGCCTTTCATTAAGCATGGCTAAGACATACTTTCAATAGTATTCAAATAATGACAATAGAACGCCCATTCTTGTCCATATTAATGGTATGGATGTCATGGAAAAGGAGGAAATTCTCTACTTAGGTATTACAATAGATAAATCCCTAAAATTTTCCTCACATATCAAAAATCTTGTGTACTCGCACTATCAGCCGAAATAGTGTAATAAGCGGATTATATATTTCATTAATACAAAAAAACATATATGTTATACCAATTCCATGATCTTGCCTTACTTTAAAACTATTGTTTCTTTCTCTGGGGTATAAATACGCATCACAATGAATAGACTTGTTCTAGTACTCCAGAAGAGAGCGGTTTCGAGTGATTATGAAGAGTGTATCCCCTACCAGCTCTGAGCCAATCTTCCAAGAATATACAATTTTGAAAATAAATGAAATTGCCACAGTTCAAATGATTATAAGTATGCATAAGTTCTTGATTGGAGAACTTCCTGAATCACTGAACAAATCATACAATAAGGAAAACATAATCAGAAATGGAAGGCAAGAAAGACATCTAAAAGAGGCCATTCTCGAACAGAAATTATCGTCTTTTTACTACAACGTTAAAAGCGTTTCCAAAACTTTGGAATTCAATATGTGCGCCTCATTTTTTGAACATTGATGAGATATCAAGGTCTAAACTTCAAATTAAAACATATGTAAAACAAAAATATTTGGTGATAAAATCTTAGCATACACTTCAATAACTTACAATTGAAACAAAATAGTAGTTTACGTAGTGTAGCTCTGTCCTTATGTAACTAATCCTTACTACACCTTTTCTCAATGCGAGGCGGCATCTGTTCAGCTAAATTCGGCATATCTCATTTAACCGACAGCAGACATTTTACTGTTTGACCATATATGCATCTCACATCGGCTCGTAACACACTCCCGCGGCAAAGGGCATTGTAAATCGACAGTGCCACCGTGTCAACACTGGTCACTGGTTTCAGATATAATGCAATGGAGCTGACAGCGTTCATTCGAGATAGGCAAGTTTTAGTTGACTTGGGCGAGCGTCATTCAGTTTCGTTGACGGCAAAATTGCAACGCAACATAATGTATTGTCGATATGAACTTGCCCCTTGCCCATGTCCATGACTCCGTTCGAATATGAACAGATGATATTCTGTTTTAATGAAATGTGTCAAGTGTTAAAATAGTGTCTAAGTTCCAGTATGCCTGACGATATGACATGCACTATGCCACGTTCAGTTGAACAGATGCCGATTCGCATTAAGAAAAGGTGTAATACCGGGGTACTACGGGGTAATCTAACTAATCCTTACAAATATCTACCTCCCAGCACTCTTGTGGTGCCTGGGCTGTTCCTCCAACGACCGGTCTCTGACTGTGGACTACCCAGGCGCCGGGAAACATGGCCAAAAATACAATAACAGTCTTTGATATATTATGCACCACCTTTCGGCCCACCACCTTTCGGCTCATAGGCTTTCAGAATCAGTTACGTCAAGTCAAGGGAAACTATCTTGAATCTTTTATATTTGGTTTTCTCTTCCTTGAGTGAGTGGCGCGACTTTTCTTCTTTTTTATCTCTTGTGGTGTTAAAGTAAGGTGCGGTTGTCGTGTTGGATAGAGGGAGGGCTACTCATGTAAGGGCCTTGCAGCTACGCACTGTAAAACCTTTACCAGTAAAGGCTTAAAAATACCTCACAAAGTTTATTCTTGCAATCAAGGGAATGAGCTACTGAAACAAAATGTTCTTATCCAGTCCAGCATTACATGTTTCTCTCAACACTTTTTCCAAAGTCTTACGTCATCTGTACGTCATAAGCATACGTCGAATCAACCAAAATCAGCCAATGAGCGATTGGAGTTACCGGGTATCCCGTCCCCGACTTTAAGGACTGAATATTAATTAATTAAAAGGGTTTCTAGAAAGATGGTGAAGCGTCTCAAGTCATTTTCGAGTATGTCGGAAACGATTGGCTATCTCAATCAAACCCCATGTTAAAGGTTGAACTGTTACCTTTAAAGGGAAAGTTCACCTTTAACATTGGGTTTTGAGTTGAGATAGCCAATTGTTGGTGCATGCTCGAAATGATTGTTGACGCTTTCACATTTCCAAAGAAACCTTCTTAAATTATTAATATTCAGTCCTAAAAGTCGAGACCGGGTATACCCGGTAACTCCAATCGCTGATTGGCTGATTTTTTCTGATGTGACGCATGATTATGACGTAGAGATGACGTAAGACTTTGGGAAAAGTTTTTGATAGAAACACTTAGTGCTGGACTGGACAAAAACATATTGTTTCAGTACCTCATTCCCTCTATTGCAAGAATAAACTTTGTGAGGATTTATTCGTGATTTTGATGCTTAAATCGTCTATAAAACGTTATTCTCAGTAAACATTCTGAGCAAAATTATTCAGACGTACCTAGTCTTACAGATGGGCCGAAATATGTCTTCATACTTGCTTCCTGGCGTGCATGGTTTCAGGAATAACTCCCGTTTCACTGCACTGATTATGCAAAAGAATACACTGATAATTTGTCGTAAATTAATACATGGTATAGGCTAAGTTGAGATTAACACATTTATCAAACGTCCATGATAGGACCACGGAAACTTCTTGGATAACACAAATAACGGCAGAGAACATTTGTAATCTTTGCCGTTGTTTTATCTGTGTTGACTTACCAATATTTAAATTATGTATTCCGTTCGGCGATTACGCCAATAAATAAATTAAAGCACTTGATTTGACTTCGAATTAATCTCCGTGGTTCTAAAAGGCTACAGTTCACCCTCATGTCAACAAAGTTATTAGGCAAGTACTGTCTATTGGTATGCGCCACGATCCCTCCAAATCGATGACGTTTTGATTGACATTAGCGTGCTTCTAAGAAAAAGCTGATCGCATTACTTTGAGGAAAAAAAATATGAAATATCACCAAATAATTTTGACATTTATATTTGCTTTTTCCGCGCTAATAGGAGGTTTCTTTGACTTACTTAGTAATATGATACGTAATTTCTGCTTCTTTCATCATTTCTTAGCTTTTTCTCATTTTTGTTCAAGGTGAACTATTCCCTTTAAAGGGAATGTTTTATTACGTGTATTGGGTTTTTGAGCTGAGATAGCTCCATTATGAACTGCAGTTCAGTGTTATGTTATGTATATATTGACATTTAAAACCCACTCTCCAACATAAAATGGCTATTCCGAAGTGTGAGTCGGATTAACATTAAAAGGTGAGACATGTTAAAAGGCATCATAAGCAGCATTCCACACAGGCATAAAACATAAAAGCACAACAGGCAAAAATTAAAAAACACAAACATTCCATACACACTACACATTTTCATCCAGTCCCAGGCTCACTCTCAAGCTAAAATGGTTGCCACAGTACAGCTTAAAAGACGCGAGTGAACGAGTTTCGGGAGTTTCAGAGGGTAAAGTGTTGTACATAGGAGGCGCCGCCTACCCGCCCTCGTTCCTCACGCGCGGGGAGAAGCTAGATCAGTGTCCTGACGAAGTAGAACGGGAGCGAAGAGAAGAGGTTGGCCTGAATATGAGAGGCAAGAGCTTGTGGTTCGCACGGTAACTCGTATTTTGTGTGAAAGCGGCAAAGTAATAGAGTTGTGTTGGAGAGTGACGGGCAGTATAGGCCCAGCCAAGTTCCTCACGCAGGTCCGATATATGGATCAAATTGCGACGGCCGGAGACAACGCGCATCGCAAAGTTCTGGATTTTTTGGAAGGCGTTGTGGTTTTTCTCCGACCCGTTGCCATAAACGGCCAAGGCAGTAACGGACGTGCGAGAGACCAAGGCAATTGACCAAGGTGGGCAGTAGGTCAGGCGGGATCTGGATGACGCACGTGAGACAGGCCGATGAGATACCATTGGCATTTGTTGACGAGCGGCAGAAACCCGTGAGAGTCCCAGGTTGAGGTACTATGTCGAACACTACGCCAGGTTCTCACGGGGGTCCCTCAGCACTTGGCATCCTCGCGGAACCGAACAGTTAACGGGAGCCATGCCCACGACAATTTTGACGGCGAACACAGGACAATAAATTCCGTTTTACTTGTATTTACTTATTCAGACCGTGGGAATGGAAAACCAGACGTCCAAGGAGTCTAAAGTCTGTCCATTGTAGCAATGAGCTGTGGGAGGGTAGTCTTTTTTGCCAGATATCCAAAAACTTGGTATCATCAGCGTTATTGCACCACGGGGCGTCAGGGGCAAACGGGACAAGGTCGTTGGGCAAAATCTGGAAGAGGAGTGGGCCCAGAGAGGGATCCTTGAAATACACCGATGGAATTGGGCTGGGGTCTGGAAAAGTGCCGGTTGCCACGCCCTCAGGCAGTACCAAACAGATTGAGTATGACCACGAAGGTAAGAAGAAAACCAGGTAGGATCGATAGAATAGGCTTGAAGTATGGAAGTAGACTTACTGCCGTTCCTTGTCGCCACACCAGACTCGGGTCATCGATGTCGACTCACCAAACTCGAGTCGTTGATGTCGACTCACCAGACTCGAGTCGTCGATGTCGCCACACCAGACTCGAGTCGTCGATGTCGCCACACCAGACTCGAGTCGTTGATGTCGCCACACCAGACTCGAGTCGTCGATGCCGACTCACCCGACTCGAGTCGTCGACGTCGACTCTCCAGACTCGAGTCGTCGATGTCGACTCACCAGACTCGAGTCGTCGACGTCGCCACACCAGACTCGAGTCGTCGACGTCGACTGTCCGCTGCACTGGCAATAAGCCGTAAGTGCAATGTTCGAATGCGCTTACGGCGGCGCTCGCGAACAAGCTACATTGTCTGTAAGTAGTAATGGATGATGGCGTAGAATTCGATGCATGAGCACTCGGCGAAATGATGGATGGCTGAGTGGGTCACCAAAAGCGACAGGTTGTTGATTGATTGCACTCAAGACAAACATTCATTCTGGCAAATCGCTCCGAGTATGATACTGGAGTATTTGTACCTGAAAATGTTGAATAGGACATGTGCTTGGCTACATTTTCACGGTATAGGTAGGTACATACATTATGCATATTATGCATGAGGAAACAAACAACACAGGGCATTAAAATATGCATTGAAGAGAAGAAAATAACACTGGAGTACCAAGGTATAAATGCATAATGAACTGCGGAGACAGGATGGACACGACGGACGTACGGGCAGAGCCATTGGCGGATTTAGGATTTAGTTTTTGGCGCCATGGGGGTGTGGGCATCACTCTTAAAAAGCTGATAAAGTTACAAAACGGATTCTGCTCCCATCTGCATTGCTAGACGTTTTAAGATAAACTTTCCTTAGTAAAAGTTGCGTAGATCTCCTTCTAGATAAGGAAATGTGTAAATTTGCGCCAATTTCAGGCGGTTTGGGGAGGGAGCATTTGCCCCTGATGCCCCCCCCCCTGGATCCGCCAGTGGACAGAGCCAAGTCAAATACTAACTCGGATATGCATTATGCACTATATGCAGCACATGTTCATATTCCAATTGCATTGTGTCATGTCTGGTATATGTTCTACCATATTGCATCATGTAGCATATCTTGAATGTGCAAGATGATATATTAATATTACTATAAATGACATTTATGCCTTTGTCATCTATAATATTTGACAATCACAATTTATATTTCATTTTAAAATGACTAAGACTATACAACTATACAAATTGAAGCATTGAAAACTGAGCTTCATTTCGTTGTTTGAATCTAAAATAATGTGCAAGAGTATTTACTGACGGGTCGAATTATGCTATCATATTATTTGTCATATACTCGTAGTATACATGTCTTGCGTATGATATGATAATAGATCTCTTTTAATCCTCCCGACTGCCGGTCCTCCATCCTCTGTCACGTCATCGTTAACCCGGGTCTGGTGGTCACTGGCCACCGGGCAAGTGGCGGCCCTCGAGCCGTCCCCCGGGAGTGGTGGCCGTCGGCATGGCGTGGTCCCTCCTCGCAGCTTCGCCCTGCGGGTTATGGCCGCCACATGCCCGGTGTGGTTGCCGGTCCATGGGCTGCCGGTTCATGGGTGGTTGCCCGGTTGGCGTTCCATTTTGACTCACTTTACCCCTTCTGCTTCATCACATGGCTGCGCAATGGTTCAAATGGACCCAAACGGCTTTATCATAGCCCCCACAATATGATATCGTATGCTGCTATGCTGTATGTTCCTCGCCGCCACCGCCGCCGCCGCCGGCACAGGCACCGGAAACGGCTGGTCCGGGACGGCCTGTATCACTTTTCCGGCCAGCATGGCGTCTTTGTCCGTCGCTCTGCATCGCTGCTGGCCGGTCATCTGTCGCGTCTCCACCACGAGACAGAGACAGACAGAGACATATATAGATACATAGAGAGACGGGCAGATACATATATAGAGGCATTGCCATATACAGAGACATAGACAGAGACCGAGACATAGACATAGACAGAGACATAGACAGAGACATAGACAGAGACATAGACAGAGACATAGACAGAGACATAGACAGAGACCATAGACAGAGACATAGGACAGAGACATTAGACAGAGACAGAGAATAACCAGAAGGACATAGACAGAGACATTAAGACAGAGACATAGACAGAAGATATGCCAGAGAACATAGACCAGAGGACATAGACAGAAAAGCATAGACAGAGACATAGACAGGAGACCAGAGACAGAGACAGAGACAGAGACAGGAAGACAGAGACCAGAGACAGAACAGAACAGAGACAGAACAGAGGACAGGAGACATAGACATAGACAGAGACATAGACAGAGACATAGACAGAACATAGACAGAGACAGAGGTCAGAGGACATAGACAGAGAACATAGACAGAGACATAGACCAGAGACCAGAGACATAGACAGAGACCGAGACATAGACATAGACATAGACCGAGACAGAGACAGAGACAGAGACAGAGACAGAGACAGAGACAGAGACAGAGGCAGAGACAGAACATTAACAGGACAAGACAGAGACATAGACATTAGACACGAGACATAGACATAGACAGAGACATAGACATAGACCATAGACATAGGACAGAGACAGAGACATAGACTAACATAACAGAGACAGAGACATAGAACATAGACAGAGACGAGACCATATAGAACATAGACATAGACATAGGACAGACACATAGATAGAGACATAGGGGGAACAGAGACATAGACAGAGACAATTAGACATAACATAGACAGAGACATAGACAGCAGGACATAGACAGAGACATAGACGAGAGACATAGACAGAGACATAGACAGAGGACATAGACAAGACATAGACAGAGCCATAGACAGAGACATAGACAGAAATAGACAGGAGACATTAGACAGAGATATAGACAGAGGACATAGACAGAAAACATAGACCAAGACAGAGACATAGACATGACATAGACTAGACAGAGACAGAACAGAGACAGAGACATGAGGACAGAGGACAGAGACAGAGGACAGAGACAGAGACAGAGACAGAGACAGAGACAGAGACAGGACAGAGACGACGGAACGGAGACGGAGACGGAGACGGAGACGGAGACGGAGACGGCTGACGGCTGACGGCTGACGGCTGACGGCTGATGGTTGACGGCTGACGGTCTTGAGTCACGTTCGTGGGCTCGAGTTTCAGTCTTGATGTCCGATTTGGACTGATCTGGGTTCGTTGACCTACCGTGGTCGTATTGTGGCGTGGCGTGGCGTGGCCGGTGAGTCGCCAGCTGCCTCTGCGTTGTGACATCTGTCAGCTGGAACGTGATGAGAGCAGAGCCAGTTGCGTGACCGATAGCTGCCTCTAGTCGCTCGTCACGTTCTGCGTCATCATTTCGCACATGATGGGGATAGTCGTCGTTGTCTTCCCCCTGCTGACGAACAGGCTCCTCCCGTGTCGGTAATAGAGCTGTCGATGAGTCTCCACTTTCTGCTCTGTCACGTCCCTGATATCAGTTCGACGGCTGCTCCCACGGGTTGACACTCGGATGGTGCCCTGCAGGTCTTGACTTCCGCAGTCACCGAACGCCCGGAGTACGTGAGCCTGTTGTATCAGATCGACTGGCCTACCGTCCCTTTGTTCCATAAATCCATACCCGCTGAGGTGTACTCGCTGTCGGCGAAACATGCGCCAATCATGATTATATACACGTCCGGTGTGCTGTGGCAGATGTGCGGATGTGTTGTGGCAGATGTGCGGGTGTGCTGTGCGGGTGTGCTGTGTGCTGCGGCAGATGTGTGTGTGCTGTGGCAGATGTGTGGGTGTGCTGTGACAGATGTGCGGGTGTGCTGTGACAGATGTGTGGGTGTACTGTGCCAGGTGTGCGGGTGTGCTGCGGCTGATGTATGGGTGTGCTGTGTCAGATGTGTGGGTGTGCTGTGGCAGATGTGTGGGTGTGCTGTGGCGGATGTGCGGGTGTGCTGTGGCAGATGTATGGGTGTGCTGCGGCAGATGTGCTGGTGTGCTGTGGCATATGTGCGGGTGTGCTGTGGCAGATGTGCGGGTGTGCTGTGGCAGATGTATGGGTGTGCTGGCAGATGTGCGGTGTGTTTTGTGGTGGCATATGTGCGGGTGTGCTGTGACAGATGTGTGGGTGTGCTGTGGCAGATGTGTGAGAATGTTGTGACAGATGTGGGGGTGTGCTGTGACAGATGTGTGGGTGTGCTGTGACAGATGTGTGGTGTACTGGTGCCAGGTGTGCGGGTGTGCTGTGACAGATGTGCGGGTGCTGTTGACAGATTATGTGGTGGTGGTGTGAAGATGTGTGGGTGTTTCCAGTGTGCGGGTGTGGCTGTGGCAGATGTTGTGGGTGTGCTGTGACAGATGTGTGGGTGTGCTGTTGACAGATGTGAGGGTGTACTGTGCCAGTGTGTGCGGTGTGCTGTGACAGATGTGCGGTGTGTTGTGACAGATGTTGTTGTGCTGTGACAGATGTGTGGTGTACTGTGCCAGGTGTGCGGGTGTGCTGTGACAGATGTGCGGGTGTGCTGTGGCAGATGTATGGGTGTGCTGTGGCAGATGTGCGGGTGTGCTGTGGCAGATGTATGGGTGTGCTGTGGCAGATGTGCTGGTGTGATGTGGCATATGTGCTGGTGTGCTGTGGCAGATGTACGGGTGTGCTGTGACAGGTGTGCTGGTGTGCTGTGACAGATGTGGGGGTGTGATGTGGCAGATGTATGGGTGTGCTGTGACAGATGTGTGGGTGTGCTGTGGCAGATGTGCGGGTGTACTGTGCCAGGTGTGCGGGTGTGCTGTGACAGATGTGCGGGTGTGCTGTGACAGATATGTGGGTGTGCTGTGACAGATGTGTGGGTGTACTGTGCCAGGTGTGCGGGTGTGCTGTGGCAGATGTGCGGGTGTGCTGTGGTAGATGTATGGGTGTGCTGCGGCAGATGTGTGGGTGTGCTGTGACAGATGTGTGGGTGTGCTGTGACAGATGTGAGGGTGTACTGTGCCAGGTGTGCGGGTGTGCTGTGACAGATGTGCGGGTGTGTTGTGACAGATGTGTGGGTGTGCTGTGACAGATGTGTGGGTGTACTGTGCCAGGTGTGCGGGTGTGCTGTGACAGATGTGCGGGTGTGCTGCGGCTGATGTATGGGTGTATGTGCTGTGACAGATGTGTGGGTGTGCTGTGGCAGATGTGCGGATGTGTACTGTGGCCAGATGTGCGGGTGTGCTGTGACAGATGTGCGGGTGTGCTGTGACAGATATGTGGGTGTGCTGTGACAGATGTGTGGGTGTGCTGTGGCCAGATGTGCGGGTGTGCTGTGGCAGATGTGCGGGTGTGCTGTGGTAGATGTATGGGTGTGCTGCGGCAGATGTGTGGGTGTGCTGTGGACAGATGTGTGGGTGTGCTGTGGACGGATGTGCGGGTGTGCTGTGGCCAGATGTGCGGGTGTGCTGTGGACAGATGTGCGGGTGTGTTGTGACAGATGTGTGGGTGTGCTGTGACAGATGTGTGGGTGTACTGTGCCAGGTGTGCGGGTGTGCTGTGACAGATGTGCGGGTGTGCTGCGGCTGATGTATGGGTGTGCTGTGACAGATGTGCGGGTGTGCTGTGTCAGATGTGTGGGTGTGCTGTGACAGATGTGTGAGAAACCAGTTGACTGATGGCTGCGACGCAGCAGTTCCGAAGTGTGCTGCATGCAGAAGACAGCACACTGTGAAGGACGGTCACTATGAGGTGTGGTGTGGCGAGTCCCTTCTAAATAGATGGGTGTCATTGGACGGTCTATCCCTCTCCGAAGCCAGGAACGTCCCCACCAGCTACCTGAGGAGCCAGGAAGCGTCCACGCCACCCCAGCTCCCCTCTCGAGTCTGGATCAAATGCGGTAGCACTGAGCCCTCGTGGTCAGTCGGTGTCTCCCCGAAACCACAGTATCTCACGGATGAAGGAGATTGTAGCGCGGACACAGCCAGGAGCCGAAGGAGGCGCGGCAGTAATGGCTCCTCAGTATGTCCATCCTGCAGCTCTGTCTCCCTCGGTTCCGTGGTTCCGTTTACGGGTCCCCAGCTCAAGAACCAAGGCCCAATCTTACCAACCCGCTTTTATGTTGTATCCCCATCTCTTCCACAAACAGCTGACTATCGCCGTAGATGCCACGCATCCCCCGACAAGCAGCTGACTGCATGCCCGCCCAGTGACCATATATGGTCTTGATGGCATACTTGGGGGCACAGACTGGCATTGACTAGTATTTAGGTACTTGCACTAGATGTCGTTTCGTATACCTGATGCACTATGTTTTCATGAACTTTTCTTTTCATCTTTAACTGTATCGCTTTTATTACTCGCTTTGCGAATGAGTGGAAACAAAATCCGTGATTTCAATTCATTTCTGGAATTATTCTGTCGTCAGCAATGTGTACAGTTGCTGAAAGTTTTCCGAAATTCACTACCGGTTTGTATTACCGCCATTCCTCGCCCGGGGCATGGCGTACTTGCGCCGCACCGCCGTGCTTACGCATTGACGGCATGACGGCACTTGGTAAGACTGGGCTGTGGTAAGATTGGGCCCAGGAGGCGCATTGAAACAGGGGACTCGCAAGTCGCATATCTGGCCAGTGGCCCGGGGTCGAACCAGGGTAAGCAATGCAATTACTATAGCCCTCGCACCCGGTATCAGGGGTGAGGGTATACCAAGTTGTATTAGATTTCACTGCGTACAGCACCGACAGACAGCACCGATGGACAATGTTTACATTTAATTAAACGAGTGCGTTTAGGCAAATCTTTTTAAGAATACTTTCAAAGCTAGCTACCGGCAGACGAAAACAAACATCGCCCCAGACAAATAGAGGGTTTATTCGAATAGTGCACTGAAAGGACGGCTACTAGCCGTTTTCACGAAGGATTTATTCGCCGGGCGCAGCGACATCGGGTGGTGTCGATAAAGTGGACAGGACATATGGTCTAGACTCTAGACTGTACGTGAGTAGCGACCTGAAGCTGAAACGTATCTTACCCAGTGCCCTGTGCGCCAACTACCGTATGTGATTTGTGAAGTATATGTGCAAGTTTAACATTCATTTTCACGCACGCAAGTCTCACATTCATTTTCACACAGCATGACAATATGCTGGCCTGTGATGGTTTTCGGCTCATCGGCTACAAAGAAGGTTGCATCGGTTGCATTGTCTATCACGTCGTGTTTTTACAAGACCGGCGTTTTCGATGAACGATGCAAGCGTGCGCGAGTTCCAGCTTCAGTTGGTGTTTCGCCACGTCTCTCCCCAGATAGATATTTTCCACGGCGACGCACTTGTTGCTCAGCTCTGAATCTTGGGATCTTGCAATAGTTGAACTTTGTTGAACACAAACTCCAGTGCCAGAACTAGTACGCTGAAAGCTATAGCAAGAGGTAGAAGGATAAAAACAGCGAGCAAATCACCTAGGGATAGACGCTTGGAACTTCTGTCGGACTCGCAAACATTGTTTCCTGTCTTCATCCACCTGTTTTTCAGTCGTATTAAGGTAGCAGCCTGGCTCATCTTCAGCATCATCCTGTTGAGGTCTTTCTTCAGCTCACCATGTTCTTTGGACACGGCCATATAAGTGTTGGTTTTCGACGGCACCTTATCCAGCAAGGGCACAAGGCTGCACGCCTCGCTGCCTAGCGAGAAGTGCAGCCTGTTGATGGCGGCGTACGTCATGACATTCTCTTGAACGGTCAGATGGACGTTCTCTCCCATCATGTCCAGCTCGATGTATCTTTCCCCGGTTTGAGTACGCCGGAACAGCTCTCTTTCAAGGCTGTCGCTGCTGTTTCTCCAGTCGTTCAGTATCCCAATGCCTGGCTCCATGGCGAACATCCAGCCGGGCTGCTCGAAGAACTCCTGCAGGCTGCTGATGGGTTTACTCACAGTGTTGACAGTCAGGTGGGAGATCAGGTTGGCCGTGTAGTTGGAGTACACGAGTATGCCGAGGATCCAGCTGGAGATGGTCGTCACCCTGCCCGCCAGAGAGCGCGGGGTGCTGGCCCAGCCCTGGCCCACCATGATCATGAAGCTGGAGAACAGACAGGAGCCCCAGCTCATTTCCTCCACCATTCTTCGCGGCTCCGCCCTGGGGTGGTTGAAGCGAACAGAGACGCGAAGGGCCGCAGAGATGACCAGCAGGAAGGCGAGCAGCGTCCACCAGACGGTCATGTCCAGCGGCTTCAGCAGGGACGCGAACATGCTCGACCATGTCTCCCAGACGGCTTCTGAGCTTCTCGGCACGTAGAACGCGTACTGGTCCCGTTCTACAGGGACGGCGTCTATGAAATCTACCACTGCAGCGCGATCTGGGCGGTATGTGAGCCAAGACAGCGCCACGTCGGCCCGGCCGCTGGTCAATTCCCCGACCATGCCCGTCCAGGTGCCGTTATCATTCAGATGCCCATAGCTGCCCTCCAGCAGGGGTTTGATGCGATACCGCAGCCCCAGCTCCCGCGCCAGGACCTCCCACATCTGGTACAAGTAGCCGTCGTACCTGAAGGAGCCGTCCGGCTGCTGGTTGATGATGAAGTAAGGCCGGTCGTCGATGGCGGTGACGAGCAGTTCCTCCTGGAAGCGGTGGTGGCCAGCGTGTTCCAGGGACTTGTCCGACCAGCTCTGACCCACGGACAGCAGACTGCCGATCTGCTCCATCCCTGGGATCGCCCTGCAGTCTGATCCAGTCAGAAGCAGGGCAGCTGGCGTCTGCTCCGGTAAAAGACAGGACACTGGCGTCTACTCTGGTAAAAGACAGGACACTGGCACCTGCTCCGGTCAGAGGCAGGTCACTGGAGCCGTTCTGGGGTGTCCGCTGTTCGGTAACCAAAAGACGTGCTCGGGTTGATGAACCATTCATGTCGGGCGACCAGCCATCAACTGCTATTCATATATGTGCGGTGAACAGTAGAGCAGTAGAACTGTTATTGAATGTGCTGATATTCCGTCTGTGGGATCAATGCACGGCGGATGGATGAAAGCCGAAATTGGCATCCACTTGTCGGTTTTGTTTTTGTCCATATGCGATATGTTTCGCATATGAAATGCTCTCTTTTGCAATAGTACATGTATTTACAACTCAGTTTCCTTTTCAGAACGCTGTGCCTAATCTATATTTTACTCAATAATCATTAACAATCCTGTATTTGCGCCATGCAATTGCTATATTTACTATCCTTCAAGTATTATGGTACCATGAATTCGTCATGATTATTGATTGGGTCGGAATTCGGGAACCGAGCGGGTGGTTCTTTAGCATTCTTTCCCTATATGAAAGAACTCAGTTGTCGGAAGGCCTCTGGGATGTAGGGCATGCTTATAACTTGATTCTTTAATGTTTGCATATTTTGACCTTAAGCCCTATAAGCAAAGAATGTAGAACTGACCTTGAAAGACGTACAGAAAAACATGGGGAGGTGGAGTAGAAACGTCACAAAATTTCGGCCTTAGGCCATCCTCAGGTGTGGAGTGAGTGGGGTGGGGTAAGGAAAGGAGGGAAACCACAAAGCACCGCGGCGGGAAACCGACTGCAGGTTCTGTGGGTCGACACCAGGTGGCTCCCGAGATGGCAGTTGGATGGCAGCGCCACCTGTCGCGGTTGTCGGCCGGCTGCCGCGGTCGTTTTAAATGATTGGCTACGTTGTCGTCTGCGTGTTGAGCGATGGTCTGCGGTCACGAATGAACATTAACACTCTGCAATTGTTCTGTTTGGGACGTCTTCGCACACCTTCAGAATGCTTCTAAAGATTTCCTACCTATTATAGGCGTCAAAACTTCTTAACGTCACAATTTAGAATGCAAAAACTTCCAGAAGACAAAACTTCTCAGGAGAGAACTTCCGATGCAAAAACATCTTCGAGAGAAAACATTTAAGCAAAAAAGTCCAAGCGACAACACTTCCAACAATCAAAACTTACCTGTAATCAAACAACTTCCAAGCGTCAAAACTTCTAATGTCAGAACTTCTCATGCAAAAGCTTCAATGAATCAAATTATAATTAAAAATTTCCAGGCGTCAAACTTTATCAAACAGAAACTTACCAAAAGTCAAAACTTAAGTGTATGTATTGCTCGTTTTCAATACTTTTAAACACAGCAATATTGTGTCTTAAAGTGTACCTGCCAATTTATCGCTCGTTTTTGGTACCTTTTACCACCGTAATGTTAACCGGGGTGTGGCAGGAAACAATTATATAATAATATAATCGAACCAGATTTAACCCTATTAGTGGCATGGGGGCACATTTTATCCACCCTCATGTTTTTCTTTAGATATCTCCAAAACGGCTGCGAGTGGCTTATGAAACTTTTGAACTTTTCCAAAATTTATTTCCACATCAGGAGCCAAAAATTTTGTGTTTCTGGCCTTCAACAGAGGTGGTTCCAGGGCCCAGTTTGGAGGATTTTTCGGCGACATTTGGCGATAATACGGAAATGCGATCTTCACGATTATCCTAACTGCCTCAGTATGAAGAAGTTACATAGGTTTACGGTTGATTGAAATAAATTAAAATTAGTTGATGTCCATTATATATAGTATTTTTACGGCAGAGGCGGTTTCAGGTACTTGGAAAGGAGGGATTTCCAAAAAGTATAAAACGCCTAGCTGGCAGTCAATAAAGCTATGTAAATTGCGTTTATAGCTAAGAAGATGCTAAAGATAGTTCTTCCTTCTAATATTTGCATAAGTTATTACATTTTGAGTTTCAAGGGCGTATCCAGGTTCAGAAAAAGGGGTTTGACTTGCATAGTGATAACGATATACCAGCGATTACGGCGCAATAAACATATAGTTGAGAATGATGACTGCAAATATGAGTCCAGCAGAGGGAATACAGGCATTTTATTGCAGAGGCGCGCTCATGAATCGAAAAGGGGGTAATATTATTGCAAGAAAACTATGATGCATGGGCCTACAAGGACATTATATACTGCAGTTTTCCGATTAAAAATGCACCAGGGGGCCCTTTTTGAAACATTTGAAGAGAATAGGCGAGCCCAGGTAGGGTAAAAAGTGGGCAACTAATGTGAATTAAGTTGTTAAGTAAAATAGTCATGTTGACTTTAGTATTATATTAGCGATATTATTCCAATCAAAAGGTCTTGCACCTCCCGAAAATGGGATCCTGGATACGCTATGATAATTTGCAGCATCAAAATTGAAACTATCTATGACCAGTAACTTATTTATATTTCCGTGTAGCATGGCATGACTGCGTTCATATGTTTTATATTTGGCCTCCCTTTTTCGTTAAACCTGGGCACCGCCTATGGTACAAAATATGCTGAATAACTGTTTTGTCTGATGTATAAATAACGAACTATTGCATTTATTCAGAAAAAGCCATCACAAAACGTTTGAATTACGCTTTTACTTCGCCCACCAATTTAGTGACCTGCTCACGCCTATGATTTTTTATTTGGAAAAGTCGTCATCACATATCAATTCCCTACTCAATATTTATCCATCACTGTCAATTGCGTTAAAATCGTTTGATAAACGTGTTGGATCAAAAATGCCTCTAATTTTTGTAATTTTTGGCCCCACGTTGCTTCCTTATTTAAGATTTCATTTTTTGTTTTGTTTTAGAAATGTAGATCGTGTTAAGAGGAATCGATAACCGTTTGATTTTTGCAAATCGGACGGGTAGATCTCGAGATCTCCGGGGGGCGAATATGCACCCCCCTGCCACTAATAGGGGTAGCCGGGAGCCTGCCACTAATAGGGTTAACCTTTACAGCAATTACGATCCCAGAGACCAATGTTTAATACGCTCTGCTCACATTCGTTCGCTGCGCTGCGGCCCTTCCGGGGTTACTTGTAGAAAAACAAATATGCGGCGTAAATAAGATGTCCGAGGTATTTACGCAACCTAACATAGTAATAATGATAACGGCTTTGTCGGAATACATATTAGAATGTTGCCGTGGTAAAAACATTTATCGCCTTGGTAAAAACGAGCGATTAATACACTAAGAGAAATAAGACATTGCCGTGGTTAAAAGTACTGAAAACGAGTGGAAAATGCATGATATAAAGTTTCGCTAAAAGGTTTTGTCATAGCAAACTTTTTAATTTGAAATTGTTGAATTGTAAGTTTTGTCGCGGAGCAGTTTTTGCATTGGAAATTTTATCACGGAAAAGCTTGTGCCTTGGAGGTTTGACCGGTTTGAAGCAGGGCTGTGCGAGTCGGTCGGTTGTCAGGTGACTCGACTCCGACTCCGACTCCGACTCCGAGATCGACTCCGACCTTCAACCCAAGCCCAGCTGGATAGCTGAATCTAACGCCATCCTAAATTTGTTTATATCTTGAACTCCGGTTGTAGATATCGTCCCCAAATCATATATACGCAATGGTCTATAAATTCATCACCTTTTCAGAAAGCAAATAAGTAGGTTATTTGGGAGTAAGAGCATTTTATTGAGATGTCTTGACAACACCTATTTTATATCCGGAAAAAAATGACGATACATGTATGCAAATGAGTATTGAAATTTAAGTTTCACGCATTTGTTTAATGGCATTCTTCTGTAGAGGATCGACGGGCATATAATCGAAACAAGCAGAACGCAAAATATATTTTCAACTCCATTGCGAAGAAGCACTACGGGAGAAGCCTGCAGTTTGATGAGGACCGAAAGAAGGTACTTGCCAAGTACCGGTCGGTAAATGTGTGGAACGCTTAAAAGTGAAATAATTACCCTTTTATTTTTGTTAGCAACAATTTCTTAGGCTTCCCTTGTGGTTTAACAGTGAATAAATATTGATTTAAGAATTAAATAAAATAATTTCCCTTCTCTAGGTTGTATTTTTTACAAATTAAAAACAAGTACATATACTTAATTTGAAACTCATGGCCAGTGTTTTCTATCACTATTTAAGGAGCGCCATATCTTGCGCTGGTGTTTCAAATTTATTCAACTCTGGACAATGTCCGTGAACCAAATCGCTGACACTAAATTAAGATCGAGTGGGTCGTTGTCCAAATGCATCGATGAGCTTCTGATGCAATTTCCCTGTTGTTTTATTGTTTGTTAATTTGTTGGGGGAAATAACAATTCTTTTCCATGATTGACATAAAGCTTAGTGTTATATACAACCAAAACAAAATATCAAAATCCTAATGTTAAAAATGACATTTATCAATTTGTTAGAATTTTAGGGTCGGCAACCACTAAAAAAGACCCGCCCATAAAAGTGGCATTCGTTTAACCTGCTAATTTAGTTACTGTTTATTCAATGGTTTATTAGGAATATTAGGGGTTCTACGAACATATAATCACAAGAAGTAGAGTGCATAAAAACATTTTCCAATTTAATTTCATCAAAATGCCTGCAATTTGATCAAGCGACCAAAAAATATTTGCAAGCACCCTGGCAAGTTACTGGTCTGTAAAGGGTGGAACGCTTATTAACTTTAAATTGCAATATCTTTCGAAAGGGAAGTTTGTATGCAAAATGTGGCGATTTTACAACATATTTTGGTCTTGTCTGTCGATTTCAAATGATATCTCAATTTTTGTGGGAAAATATGACTATTTCCCTTGAACAACTTTACTTGAAATAGTACAATAGAGTGTGGTATTGTTTGTCGACTTCATGTATTCATTTCATTTTTGTTAGAAAAGGTTAATATTTTTCTTTACAAAAGAGAGGGAAATTACTTGACTCGCTTGACAAGCTTAAAATTGCTTGTAAGCCGGATTGGTTTACCGATCTAACGATTTCTTATGATCGTCAGCAAAATTCCTTGGAGTGGCATTTTTGACCTGCGACCGAAGACATTCCCTGAGTATAGGATTTGTCTCTATTACGTCAATGGTAATACTGAATACACACATTATTAGTAAAATTCATGGTATGGGAAAATAAACTTAGTGCAAAAATTCCAAGACTTTAAAATTATGTTAAGTCATCGCCATTGGTGATCCATTAAAAATCTTCTGAAATGTACGATGCCCATACGTGGCCAACACCCTGCCAGCCGGAGTCGGAGTCGGTCAAAATTTTACCGACTCCGACTCCGACTCAGACTCCGGCCAAAACAACCGACTCCGACCGACTCCGACTCCGACTCCGACTCCGACTCCGCAGCCCTGGTTTGAAGTATTGTCGCTTGCAAGTTTTGCCATTATAGGTATTATGTAAGTCTTCTCGCTTAGAAGTTGTACAATTGTAAGGAATTTCATTGGAAGTTTTGGACGCGTTTTAGTTTTGACATGGAAGTTCTGTCGTTAGAAGTATTTCCTTACCAGTTTTGTCGGTTCACCCTGAGGAGGCCCTCTGGCCAGGGCTCCACCAGGGCAGGGCGACGTGTCCCCTCATTATTGAGTCAGGTGGTGCGATTATCCCCCCAATTTTCCGAGGCAGCAACTATTAATGTAGAAATCAGTGTTCAGGTGTACTAATTATTTGTTACTTCTTCTCTCCTGTTAAACAAGCGTTCGCTGAAGCTCCATCCTCCCTCCCCGCTCAGCAGCTATTTGCTGACGTAAGACGTTCCATGCCTCCACCCCTACCCCCGCCCAACAACTTTTCGCTAACGCTCCACCCTCTCCCGGTCAACAACTTTTCGCTAACGCCATACCTCCCAGGTCGACAACGGTTTGTCCCCATCCCAAAATACCTTCCACCGCCCCTGGTGATATAAAAATGCTTACCATGTATTCACAGCCTGATAATCACAAGAGGAAAAAACGCTGCCGAAGCAAGAAACTGTTTCCGCCCGGGCTCGAACCGGGGACCTTCCGCGTGTGAGGCGGACGTGATAACCACTACACTACGGAAACGCTGATAATCATAGACCGATTCCAGTTAGACAAAATCTAGTCGCCTTCATGCTGTTTCTGGTTTTGTACGATTGTACCGTGTGTGTGCGTGTGTGCGTGTGTGCGTGTGTGCGTGTGTGCGTGTGTGCGTGTGTGCGTGTGTGTTTTTTTCTGAAATCATTTTCTGAAAACGATTTGTGGGCCGCAATGCTAAATTTGTAGATTATGATTCCATTTTTACCATGCAACGCAATAGGTCTAATGTTGAAAAAATTGCAAGTATTTTGGGCCCCCCTCAGTTTACAAATCGACATCGGTGCGTTTGTGCACAAACGCACCGATTTGTGCACAAACGCACGCACACACATGTGTGCGTGTGCCGCTAACACTTGACAGTGATTTACAAATAGATCCGTTGTATTCGCAGCCCGGCCTGTGAATCAGCAGGACAAAAATGCTGCCGAAGTAAGAATTTATTTCCGCCCGGGCTACAACCGGGTACCTACCTTGTGACATCACACAATGTTATAAAACAACTTATAAAAAATAAAAATCATAGATAGGCAGTATCCTACAATATAGCAGAACGGACACCATCATCATCATCATCATCATCATCATCAGGTTTTATTCAACCTAATAAAAAAATATGTAAAATAAATCAGAAAGGGCAAAAGCAAAATAGCTTAAATCAAGGCACCCTGTCTGAAAATAAAGATACGCGGTTAAACTGCGACCAGCGACATACATACCTGAACACGGTCCACCCCATTCACTGACGTCACCAGACCTTGAGTGCGCCGCTGCCACCAGCCGCAGGTCATCCTAGCCAGGACAAAACAGCGAGCAGTCGCAGAAAATTGATCACAGAGCTTAGTCCCGGCCACGGAATGAGCTGGCTAGTCACAGTTTTAGACACGGCGTTGCAATGCTAATCCTGTTAGTGCTGGCCTGCCCAGTCCTGTCACAGCTCAGTCGCGGCCGTGACCAGTTCTGGTACAGAGCTGGGACTATAATTCTGCAGTCTCCCCGATATACACCCTATCTGTCCGCTGTCTCCCCGATATACACCCTATCTGTCCGCAGTCTCCCCGACCTGTCGACTGCATCTGTCTGCAGTCTCCCCGACCTTAACACCGCATCTGTTCACAGTAAAGATGCAGACAACAGTGGCGGATCCAGGATTTTCATTGAGGGGGGCTGCAGACCAAGGGGGCGCCTTTTTGGCACCTGAGGGGGCGCCGTGTATTCAAAAACTATTTTGTTGAGTTTTGGGGGTTAAAACACTTTGTTTGCAAATCTGGAATAGCTTTTTTGAAGAACATGTAATTTGCTTTCTTTTGACGTTTTAAATTTGTCATTTGCATTAAAACTCGATGTTGTACGATTTTTCAAACATTTATAGTTTGTACACCAAAAATGGCATGTCATGACATCAATACAACGTCATTATTCCCAACGTATACATACTATATCCATAGGTGCATGGGAGGATCTAGCCGTTGGTTTAGGGGGAAGGGGCCAAATCCAGTGGAATGTTTCAAAAAAGTTGTTGAGCGTGGGAGGGATGGCAGGCCGTCAGCGAGGAAGTTGTTGACCGGGGTAGGGACGCGTCATCAGCCCATCTTCATGTACACAGGGCCAGGGACGTCGCCGATAATTTTTTAATGGGGAATCGGTAATCGGTTGAAATGACGAAAAATTTGTACTCCCACTTTTTACGTGTATCTAATTCCCTTCAGCATTTTAAATATGTATTTTCCTGTTATATTATAATTATATGTACATACATGTTATTTAGCGCCGCAAGGAGTCGCGATTTTTTGGCGGGTTTGCCTAATAAACCCAAGAAATATAGGCGGCGTAGAGGATAAGGTGGGCCTTGCTAAGGATAAGAAGCTTAAAATGTTATGCATTCAATTCAGCGTTACGTGGAACCGAAAACGATGACGATGGGCTCGTTATGACGATGGTCACTGATATGACGCCGCAAACCGGCGTGAAAAAATTGATTTTAGGTCGTGGAAAATAAATTGTAATATTGAAACCAGACCTTGAGTGGAGCCAAGCCTCAGGTAACTCCTTTTCCTGGTTGCACATCTCGGTATGATGTAAGGTATTGGTCCCTGGGGCCATTAATTACCTCCAGGGCCAGCCTCTACCAGACACTTAAAGGGAGTGTGCCTACTCTTTTGAAATGTCAAATATATTTGTATTGCGGTAAGAAGCTATTGATTTGTTCATTGGTTACGATAAAATTCATGTCTGAAGCCCCTTTGGTTGAATCTTTACCCAAATTAAGTTTTGCATTTATTTTGTTTCAAAACTCAAAAACGATCGCAACTATAAACAGAGTAACGAAGATCTTACCTACAATGGCGCACCTAAGACAATAAACAAACCAATACGAACAATGTATGGGTTTGTTTGTAGTTATCGAGCTCTGCTCGGCAGCTGCTATCAGTGCTCACGAGGTAGGTATATCAGATCTCATAGAGGTATGGTATGAAGTATAATTGATACAGCATGAGGTACTGACTAAGTTTCACTTCGTTATATTGTATATAGTGTTTACTGTTCCAAGTTATTTAGAAAATCCGTGAGAGCGCAGATTCTCCCCCCCCCCAGCAGGGCGCGTGATTAACTATCGCTTTTTACATCCACTGGAGGAACGCGCGGGGGGCATACTTGCATTACATGCCCTCCCAAAGTTCCTGTGGAAGTGGGAGTTTCTCTCATTGATTAATAACTATGCTGCTATGACCAATACCATTGGTCATGAGGTGCGGCAAGGTAATGGAAAAATTGCAGTGCTGCGCAAAAATAACTCAATATTGTAACACACCTTAAACCTTTTTTACAATGCTCTGATTTAGGGGCACCCTCCAATCTCCATGGTTTTGAAGGCACCCTTAATGAGTTTGGAGGGCGCACTGTTTAGATTTCGGGGTGAACCTTCTTCGTTCTGTAAGGGTGCAACTTCCGAGTTTTGGGGCGCCCTTCCGAAGTATGGGGTGTTTTTGGGACATCGGGGCTCCCTCCCCGAAATCGGGAGCGCCATCCATGGAATTGTGGACGCCCTTCATAAGTTTGGGGCGCCCTCTATGGTTTTTATTTTGGGGCGCCCTCTTCAGATTTGGGTGCTCTCTTCAGATTTAGTGTGCACGCCTAATGGCGTTCGAGGGCGCGCTTCCGAGTTTTGAGGACGCCCTTCCGAAGTTCTAAAGTTCAGAATGCTTTTTGGGCATGGGTTGCAGGTTTCTCAGAAATAGGGAAGCGCTTTCCATGTTTTTTTTTGGCGCTCCTGCCATGGGTTGGACGCCCAATCCCAGTGGGTTTAAGAGCGCCTCCATGGGTGTGGGCGGCCCTCTATGGGGTTTTGGGGCGCGCCTCCATGGGTTTTGGGGGCGCCCATCATGGGTTCGGTGCGCCCTCCATGGGTTTGGGGCGCCCTCTATGGGTTTGGGGCGCCCTCCATGGGTTTGGGGCGCCCTCCATGGGTTCGAAGGCTTCCTCCATGGATTTGGAGACGCCCTTCATGGGTTTGGGGGCGGCTGTGACGCCCAGATTGCGCATTCGGCGCAAAACTAGTGCCCCTGCGCCTTCGGCGCTGGAGCGGCAATTTCCATTGAGGGGGCTGCCAGCCCCGTTGCCCCCTCTGGATCCGCCCCTGGCAGACAATCCTAAAGATTTGGCCACAGCCAATCCACGGCCACGACATGAGCTGGCCAATCACAGCTTTAGTCACGGCGCTGCAATGCTAACCGCATGGCGCTGGTCTGGCCAGTCACAGCTTCAGTCACGGCCATGGCCGGTACTGGTCACAGCGCTGGGACGCTGGAACCAGAATTATGCAAGCTCACCGCACCTTAACAAACTACCAAGCCTCATTTGTTTTCATATATAATACACATTGTACAGCTGTAATCGGCCCAATCGGCTTGATTTACACCAGGTAGATGTGTGTTGGCGCGTAGCCCGTGTAATGTCATAACCGCTGCAACAGCCAATACAGTTTGCCAGAGAGACGCTCAAGCGATGTGTGGCATGCACACACGAATCGCGTTTAGCGGCAATTCGAGAAGTATATTGCTATGAATGATGCATTTCAATTCCGCTTAAGCATTATTCAACACACGAGACCGTAACGTAAGGTGTATACTGTAACATCTTTAACAGTGGTCGGTTAATATGAGCGATACGTGGTCTGTGACGAAGGCTATTCTGACCAGCAGTAGATAGCCATAAGCAACAATCGGTATACACCCAAGACTGGCCAAAAAGGTGATCCAGCCAAAAGTCTGACTACATACCACCCAGGCAGCAAAGTTCGAGTGTTTAAGTCGCCGATAGAGGCAGTTGCTCAGGTCTACTCATTCCGCTGTATTTTGTTCTCGGTATTTACTGATGTGCATTTATTACGTTATTTACTGATGTGCATTTATTACGAGTGAGCGCTACGCGCTCGCTCGTAATAAATCAGATCAGACGCGCACTATCGAGATCAGACGCGCACTCGTAATAATAAACGCTGGCTCGCTTATGATTTACTTTATCATTTTTGATTGCTTTCTTATCGTATTATTTATTGTTATGATTTATCAGCGGACTGGTTAGCGTGTGAAAGGACTTACCACATTCTCATATACGAATATTTATTTTGTTTGTTCGTCATCTGCTGTGAATGAAATCAACCTTAGTTTCCCAAACGATGCAGTTGCTAATGACCGATGGTTCTTGTGTGCCTTTATTGCCTGGTTTAGATACAGTGTGTACAATATATGTACTATTGGTTCCAAAATAAGCGTCCCGCTGGGTTGGCTGGCCATAGAGTTTAAGGGAATTAACCGCTTGGGAAAGTAGTGGATTAATGCCAAAATGAGTGGCTCTCATCCTCCATCACTCTTCTCATAATGGGTTTCGCCGCAAGGCTGCTGTTGCCAGCCCTTAAACCTGCTGTGCCACCAACCCAGCGGGACGCTTATTTTTGGGAACCAATAGTCACACACTGTACAATACATTGTATCTGATGTACTGCACCTACATACTGGCTGTTTTTTACTGTACATCATGCTTTTGTCTTTTTTGTACCTCGGGGCTTGTGTTGCGTATCGACTCGCGTTAGTTGTGAATGTGAATGTTCGAGCTTAGTTTTGTTAAGTTATGTGACTGCAACCGTTGCTGGGCTCTTGGCTTGTGGCTGTTTTACATACATACATGCATGCATACATATATACAGTGGCGTTCCGAGCATAATGGCATTCAGCCAGGGCATGCCCTGACCCTTTGGACCCAAGGCGCCCATGCAAAGCTGGCGCCCCATAGAGCTTGTTTCCAGAATACACATTTGTACTGTTAGAAATGATTAAAATGTCGGCTATCTCTCAGAGAAGACGTTTAAGTATATCCAAAGATAATACGATGACAAATCAACATTTTCGCCAATATTGGTGCCGCCCCCGTCGATCGTGTAACCCCCTCAAGGTAATGCCTTGGTCCTTTGTTTTTTTCTGCGCCGGCCGCTGTTCACATACGCTCTACAACTGATACAGCCTCACATTTACATGCATTTTTTCACGAAGTCATCATCGCTTACCCTGCTCGTTACCTTCCTTTACCCTACACTTTACCGACGCTGCCAGGTGTCGCAACTGAAGCTCGTTGTAGCGGGTCATTCGTGCACTCCTGTTACGCCTGCATATAACGCGCACAGTTCCGGCCGGCGGGTGGCCGGGAACGGCTGCTGCTGCTCTGCTTTGCAGTGTTCATCTGCCGACGGCGAATGGAGGAAGTGATATAGCAGACTCGGTCTGTGAGAAGTCACTGTCTTGTCGCTGTCATAATAGAACATAGAACAGGAGGGAAGCTGGAAGGATTGGCGATATGTCGGTGAGTATTAGTGGTTTGATATGTTATTGTTTACGAGGAGATGGCGTTTAGTGGTCTTGTTTTGAATGGCTGCATGTGTTGAAACATGGGCTTGTACAATATACATGCATACCATGAAGTGTAAAGTGCGTACCACGGAAAAGGAATATTGATTACAAATTGCAAATGATAATCCCTTTGGACATATGAATGTTGTAAGTTTTTACCAGGAATGCCTATAAAGGTGAAAATGGTTTCATGGTTAAGAAAATGGTTGACATTGCACAATAAAAGTATTGCTGCTACAAATATAAATATTTAGCAAAAGGACGTGCACAGGATATATATTACATGCATAAATATACAAAGTCAATTTTAATAGTTAAAATAATTATGCCCGGACACCCTTGAAGAATGACAAGCGAGTCACTTGGTGTCAGGGTTTGTAGTGACTCAACTTTAAATGTATTTTTATCTCAAGTTAAACATTATTGGAAGGTAAGAAAACTCGGATTACTTACATTTACTTGCATTTACGTCACCTACCTAAGTCATGTCTGAGTATCCCTTTTATTGTGGGGAGATGAAGCACCGAAGCAGGGCTGCGGAGTCGATCGGTTTTCAAGTGACTCCGACTCCGACTCCTCCGACCCTCCAGAGTTGACTCCGACTCCGATTCTGAGATCGACTCAGACCTTTAATCAGCTGAATATATTGTCACAAGGCACAAGAAGTAGCCAGTTGCCACCTATAACATTAAATTGACCCGTTAAAAAAAATGGAGCTCATTTAAAGTACCTACAATTTCGAAGTTCAATAAACTTCATAGATATCGTCTGGCCATATATTATAATTGCATATTTCTATAATTCAAAACAATGTTAAGTCCAAAGTCTTGTGATAACCCTAGCACCTAGTATCCTCCGTAATATTAAGCAATAGTTAAATGTTATATATAATGAATGATGCAACGTTTCACTACACTCGCCTCTGAGTAAGCAGGCTACATGTCGCTTTATATTTTTTATACTGTTTGGTATATCGTCATCGTTGTTTGAATTCCTGTTCGTGGAACTTATCATCTGCATCCGACCCTAGATTCTATTTCACCCACTGTGGTACTCACGTCAAAATTATCGATCGGCAAAGGAATCGAAGCAAACCATGTCGAAGGGGCATTATTTATTAAGTCACTAAATTCTGCCGGCCAACAGGAATTGCGCGATCGGGTGGTGAGGTCAGGACCAGCGCAACAAACACTGCTTAGCGCGGGTCCTGACCTCGGAAAGCCATGCATACAAAACATTCCGACTAAATCTGTTTAAAAAAAAATTGCCACCGGTGGTTCATCAAAATGCACCTGAAAATTGCTTTGCCCATGCACTGCCCGTAACTGACAGCTGGAGTCATACACTGGCGGATCCAGGGGGGCATCAGGAGGCATACGCCCCCCCAGAAATCTGAGGGGGCATTCAATACAAGTATGCCCCCTCCGCGCGTTCCCTGCTGAACGTGAAAAACAATGATTTTA